>WAAD01018421.1:178013-189643 GCA_013389945.1 Fregata magnificens | reverse complement strand
AGCCGGACCCCGAGCCCCGGGCGAGGCCGGGCAAGCCGGCTCCCATGCCGGCTCCCATGCCGTGCCAGGCCCCCTCCTCCCGGCTCCCTTCCTCTGGCAGCCCCGCGAGGGGCAGGGACCCAGCGTGAAGCCGAGGGAAGGTGCCAACCTGTTGTCGGTCGCAAAAAAGAAAGAGACGGAAAGACTTAGCAGAAAGTTGAAGCCTTAGTTGGAAAGAGCCACACAACTGCTGCTATCTTGCTACGCAGCTCGGCTGCAGACAGCCCGCGTCCTGCTGCAGGGAAGAGCACCTGGGCGTGGAATCGGTAGTTACGTGGAGTGCAATGGCAGCCCAAGGTCCACCAACCTCTCTGCATCCACGCAAAAGCTTGAAATTACCTCTGACCGGGGGCCAGCAGCAGTCAATGTTTCAGCCAAGCTTCCAAAAGTGATGTTTTTCAAATAAAATACTCTTTTCTGCCACCTTCTTGCAACATCCAGCCGATCCGTGTCGCAGGCCAAAATGAAGCAGTGGTATCAGTCTGCATCATAATCCCATCCCGGTAAAGGCACCGTCAGATGTTGTGGTGCTGAGCAAGGCAGCCACAGTTTCTCAATCCTCCCTGCAGTGGTTATTAAATTGTAATTATTTTGTGCTGAATCAGGGAGTCTCTGCCCCAGCGAAACTCACTGGGTGGCTCTTGTAGAGTTCATCGATACAATTCCACCTTGGCATAAGCAGATGAGACTGATTGAAATCAACAGGAGTGAGTTTGACCTAATTCCAGGACAAACGTGAGCCCTGTGGGTCAGACTGGAGCTCTTCTGGCTGCGCCTGTTCTTAGAAACTCTCTTCCCACTGCCTTTAATCTGCAAAACAGTCTGGGAGAACGCTGAGAGCACAGGCCGGAGCTGCAAACAACTCCAGTGTTTGAAGAGGACTATCAGAGCAAAAGCACCGCTGGAAGGAGGGAGGAAGAGGAAGGGGAGGACGTGTGGGAGGAGCTGTCAGACCCTCACCTCAGCGGAGCCCTGCTGACTTCCAGCATCTGATAACAGGGGTGTGTGCATGAAACAGGACCAGGCGCAGTGCTTGCAGCAGATCCCTGCCACCCTGGGCTACGATACCTCTGACCAGGCAGGAGGAAGGTGGCAAGGTGTCGTGTGCCGACAGGAACTGCACGTGGACATAGGGACTCCTCCAGGCTCCGAGTCACCCTGCCCTCCCAGGGAACGGGGCAGTGGCTGGATCCAAGCACAGACAGGTGTAGGAGCGGGGTTACGCAGCCACGGGGCTGTATGACCATGAGCAGGCATTGACCAGCTGGTGCTAGTGGGGTCCCAGCAGCCTCCCCAAGAGTGTCTCCCTCTGCGTAACTTACTAACATTTCTGCAGGAATTAAGAACCACACTGAGGAGCTCGCACTGTTGGAAAACGCTTTTTTATTGCTTAGCCTTCTCCCCATCTCCAAAAGGAACTCAAAAATTGTCAAATAAAATACATCTAAACCAGCTGCTATTGCAGTTCTGAAGAACCTCGATACAGAACACAGCCACGCTCAGCACACTTCTATCCACTGAGCAGACTTACTGGCACTTTTGCATAGAGGCTAAAGCAAATTTGGTACCTGGATATCCTGGTGGAAAGCTCCCACAGTAAGGGCCTGGAAAGCAAGGATGTCCTCAGTTTGGAGCACAGCAGCCATAGGACTGGAAGGCTCATGAGGAATTTGTAGCTTCCTTCTTTACTCAGGGATCTCTCGCTTGCAAAAGAAAAGACAAGGATCCACAGCCAGGAAAGAGGATGTCAGTCTGAAACAGAGGGGGCTGCCCTACAGCCCTGGTGAGACTATCAGATACAGCATGCTGATATCGGTGGCCAAACTTTTAATGTGCCATAACGCCGTGTGGCCAAAACGCATCTCAGCACAGCCACTACAGCATGAGGCTGGGGTGCCATCTGCAATGCTCTGGGGCTGTGTCCTGTGGCTGATGAAATAGCGCTCAAGGCACAGTTTCCTGCTCTCAAGTGCCTGGAAACTTTACTCCAGGTGGCTGAGTTTTATGGCTGTGCCTTTTTATGGCTGCACCTTTTTCAGATCAGAATCTGATCTGATGGTTGTTGGCATAGCTGAATGACAGAGGATCAGGACACCACCACTGATCTGATCAGCTTATTCTGTCCCTGATTGACCTCAGTGACTCTCCAACCATTCGACTGGTATAGCACAGTGGTTCTTAACATGTGACAAGAGGATCACCAGCAAAGTGTTTTCTAGTGGTCCACAGGTCAGCCAGAGATGACATGGAAAAGGCAGACTAGTGGTCCACGAGATGAGAAAGCTGGAGAACCAGTGGCTCCAAGAACAAAGCTGTGTATATTCCAGTCCAGAAATGCGCAGCTAAGCCATATACACTTGTTTGCTCTAAATTTTGCTATTATGCCTGAGCCATCTTGTTGGGTGAAGTCTGTAACAGCGAATAAAGTGGTCAACTACCCAAGGTTCCAGTTATCACAGGCTCTATTTTTTGTAATATTTAATTAATCAAGAGAACAAATCCTGAGTAAAGCTCTTCCCTTCATCCCATACCATTTCTGCAAGTGACAGCAACTTCAGTGATTAACATCAACTGGCAGCTTGAATTCCTTTAGCGAATAAAAGGCAATTTCTCCGTGATCCACCAGCGCAAAGACCACCGGGACGTCCCCACTCTGATAAGTAACCTGCTTCAAAGCCCGAAGGGATGGAATCTGCTCATCAAAGCTGCAGAGAGAAAAATATCCCGTTGTTCTCAAAGCAAGAAGGATACGGAGACAAAGCTGTCCTGGCCAATGATCACAACAGCTCACTTTGGTCTTAGGAGTTGGTAGTGACCCTCCCCACCCCTTTCAGTCAAAGCAGGAGGCTGCCAGCCCTGAGAGAGTACACTGCATGCCGGGAACTGGGAGCTGTCAAATCCTTTGCCAAAAACAAGGGCAACTGCACTCTGCTCCACGCTGTGCCTATTAGATGCGGCTCACAGGGCTATTGGCAAATCGCCAATCCAGTGCAATCATAATACCTTTGTGCTAGGAAGATCTTTAGGTTGCTGGGATCAACATCTGACCTGCTTTTCCCTCCTTTTAATTCTGCAGAGTCTGTTTGCTCGTAAATGAAAATATTTATAAAGCAAGGATCATCCTACTTGCTCACAGCAGACCTTTGTAAAACTGCATTACCACCTTCCTTGCTCTGGCTACTACAGCTGCAGAGAGTGGAGGAGGGACAGTTTTAGTATACATAAACATTAGAAAAGGCAGAGACTGAACTTTGTACCTGCCTATGGAGGTTAGGTATCAGATTCTGGATCCAGCAAGAAAGGGGACACCTATCATCTGTTTGTACTGATCTTAAAGTTGCATTCGACAAAGATCGATATACTAAGCCCTGAGCCTGTAGCAAGCTCTGGGGATGTACATCTCTGCAGAAATCCAAAGGGATCTGCACTGGCTGAGGATTCAGGTACCGTACGGCTCCCTGCGAAACTGAGCTCTACATGAGTTTCACAAGCATTGCATAAATACAGCCGTGGCTTCTTACTCCTGACTCCAGTAATACTCAGACATGAGCAGCAAGCAGATGACCAAGTAGTGTGGGCTGAGTGCAAGGGCTGGGGGAATTGTCAGCCACAGCCTCCAACAAAGGAGGAACTGAAAGGAAAAAAAAAAAAATCTGGGCAGGACCACCCCCAAGGGAGGCACTCTGATGATCTGTAAAGCTCACAAGATGCTGGGTCATTTACAGATCATTAGGACTTCATTTCCGCAACAGCAACTGTTATGTTTCAGAACACAGCATAAAATCCATGGATACCTCCGAACACACATCCTGACATATGGCTTCCCAGGGTTTGTCTTCTTGAACTTGGCCACAGCATCTGCTTGATACACATTGAAGTCTATCTTCATGCCCTCTGGGTCCTCCCGCAGCCTACAGAAGAGAGAACATCCACATGCGTGTGGGAATGAAACACTGTAGGGTATAGATACAGCCGAGAAAAGAGGGAGCAAAAGCTCTTTCAGCCTGGCTGGTCTGAGCCCTTTGAAAGGCTTCAGTCCCCAAAGGACTGACCCTGCAACTGTTCTAATTACTTTCCAGATCTTTCCTGTAGTCAGACCAGAGCAAGCTCCTACCCCACATCTGCCACGCTCCCTTCTCTGCAGGCCCCCTTGCAAGAAGCACCATGAACGGATACAAAAGCAAAGCATCGCTCTGCCCTACAGGGACTGTACACAAATACCACACAGACTCTTTGAGACAGGAGCAGAACCGAAAGTCCCAGAGTCAAGGTTTTACAATCACTGCAGCAGGAATGGCAGCACATTCCAGGGACGAGGCAGAGGTGAAACCCAACCAAACCTCTGGGGGAGATTACCTGGCTGGGTACAGAGAGGAAATGGCAGGAAAAGAGAGCAACCCCGGCGTTTAATTGGCCGGGAATGCCCTAGCTCTGTCGCTGCAGGACCTGGTACTTCACGGAAATGTCAGCCCCTCGCTACAGATGCAACAAGGTCATGGAGCAGAGTGCTGGATTCTCTCGGCATCCTGGATGCCAGGCAGCTCCCAAGCTGCTGCTGTGAGCATCTCACAGACCTCACAAGCAGGGACAGTCACAAGACACCCCCACTCCCTAACAGCTACGAGCTGGCTGGCTGGATACTAACCGAGAGGCTCCATCCAGGATGTGGGAGGGCTGCAGCACGCTGATCTGCTGGAGGAGCGCAGCTGGAGGGAGAAGGAATAGGAAAGGATCAGACCAGCTATTTCTCTCCCAGGGCACGCCAAGCACTCCACCACCACCCACGAGCCTTCCTCCTCCAACAATGGCTGGCAGCACCACAGTCACCACTGGCTACTTCAAAGACCTCAACTTCCTCATCTCCTCCCAGCGCACAGCCCAGAACACCCTGCAATTGCTTTGCGTCTTGCTGGCCCTGATTTCACATGCCTAAAAGCCTAGCAGGAAGGACTGCACTACAGTAGGACATGGGGAATGGATTAGAAGACCTCCCAAGGCCCTGTTTATCCTGGCACTTGAGTGGGCTATAGAAAGAGATGGAGAGGCAGAGGACAAGCTTTGTTCTCTCTCCCCACGTCCATGGTTGAGCTCCTCTGTGCCTGCTTTGCCTAGGCCTTCTAAAGAGATTCTCCTTCTCAAGGTACTATCCCCTAAACTGATGTTCAGCTTCTCCATGTCATCCCTTTTGCTGTTGCATACCGGGCAATGGTTCACAGAGTTGGGGGGAAGAAGGGGGTCCCTGTCAAGTTCCGAGAGCCACTACCTGATGAGGTAGCTTCATCTGGCCGCAAAAGCGGTGTGACAGCTTGGTCCCAGAGGTGCGGCGGTCGTCTCCAAACGCTCTGCTGGCTCCTCTGCTGCAAAAGGGCTTTGTACTCCTGCCAGTTGGAGCAGCGCCTCACCTCCCGGTCAGCATTGACACTGCTCTTGTACCTGCTCTCCCTCTCTCGCTGCTCTCTTTCCTTCCGCGACAGCTTCTCCTGTTTCTGATTGATGCGTGCGCACCAGCGAGCTGCATCAACCTCCCTCCCCGGCACGTTCTCTGGCAGGAGCCCGTTGTCAGGTGAGGGCAGATGTGTGCACGGCTGGTCTGGGGCCACGTTTGGTAAGACGATGGTGGTAAAATCCCAGCGGGGTGCATGGGTGCCGGTGCTGCTCCCTCTGTGGTCTCCAGCCCGGCTCCTGGAGGGGCTCAGGGAGTCCTTTTGTCCTGTATCAAGAGGAACTGGGTTGGACTCCCCCTCTCCACTGCCAGCATCTGATTCCTTTGGCTGCTCTGACAAGGGCTTTTCATCCATGGGAAGGCAGCTGGAGTCTCCACAGTCATCTCCAGCTATTTCAGAGGTCCCTTCAGCTTCTGGAAGGTCCTCAGATACCTTATGTTTCTTCTCATGTGACCTAAAGACAGAAGCAGCAGCATAAAACACAGGGAGAGTGTGTGGTGGAATTTTATTCCCTTTGAATCCTGCCCCCGCCCTGCTAAGAGGAAGAATGCAGTCTGCCAAGCCTGAAGGAAGGACGGCAAAGGTGGCAGAAACCCCCAGACAGGTCTGCAAACCCTTGACAACAACCTCCTGGCTGGAAGGAGGGCGTTTGCTTGTGTGACAAAATGAGAAGGGAAAAAAGCAGGCCAAAACGAAGCGGTGAATGCCAAAGGCAGAATAAACTTCTCAGCAGTCCTGCATGAGGTTTGGCTTCAACGCTCAGGAGAATCCCAGCCTTGATTTGTACAGACACACGTTCCCAACCTGCCATGCAGCCTCCACACACCCCAAACACACACTGACCCAAACACCTGCACACAAACATGAGGGACTTCAGCCAAACCGGCACAGGCCAGGCAGAAATCTTCCTGCCAGCACCTCTTACTGGTATGAGATTCAGTCCCTGGCTCCCAGAGAAGATGGGGCAGTTTTTAAACCAGCAGTTTTATCTCCCAATTCTAAAAATTTTGTAACTCCTCAGGCACTGAGTTACTTGTTAACAGGAGAGGACTTGCAGACCAGTCTCGTCCTCCCTGTTTCTTAAAGGGTGACGCCACCTACTGGCAGGTGTCATAATTATTAGCAAAAACGGTAATTATGTCAGCTTCTGTTTGCATTTTGGCAGCTTCTAGAGCCTGTGTGCAAGGACCAGGACCTAACTATGCTCTCTGCTGTACACTCCTAGCATGTAAGCTGCACTGAGGGGGTGGATAAGTGCAAGATGGGCACTGGGGTGTCTGCGATCCCTCTAAAAAAGAGCAAGAGATCTGCCAAGTGTTTCTTCTGCACTGACCTCTCTCTACCCTTCTATTTTGGCATCTCGCCACCACAGCTGGGAAGCTCAGGGGCACCTTGCCCCTATTAGTCCTGCATGAAGTACAGATGTGACAAAAGGGCACACTGCAAAGAGTTCAGGAAAAGCACTGCGCTGCTTGGGGGCAGCCAAGAGCAGCTCTGCCAGACAAGTCACCCACAGCAGAAAGGGCTGAGGACGCTGTTCCCAAGCCGCAGAGCCTGGGAGAAGATGGAAGGCAGCTTTGGGCCACATCCTTACCGGGGGCTGGAACTCCTCCTCCTTTTGCGATGGTGTTTCCCAGAGCTCTTGCAGTGACTTTCCAGGTTCAGTTGCCTCTCGTAGGGAGACAGGACAGTGCTGCAAAGAGACAACAACACAGAGGCTGAGAGCAGGGCGGAGGCAGTGAAACTACCCTTCTGCTCACCCCCCAGAGTACAGCAACAAAAACCTTTTCTTCCAGGCACAGATAATCCACAAGCAGGACCAGGATGGTCCTCAGTTCATGCCCCATTTCATGTTCCCAATCACCTCCTCAAGAGGGAGGAGCAAGGAAGGGTAGAGTGCCACTTTTAGCCTTTAATCCTCCCAAGAGATGGAATGCAGGGTCAAAGTCCTCTTCTCTGCCGTTCCACTGGGGCCACACAGTGGGCAGAGAGCTGCTCAGGGTCTTCAGAAAGGAGAAAGCAGCGTGGAAAGGAAAAGCTGGTTACCTGGGGTCGAATCTCAGAACAACATAACCCAGCTGCTTCAAGTGGCTGAACACCTTAGAGCAAAGGAAAGCAAGAGGGTTAAATGACTACCCTAAAACCAAAACATTTACTTCACTTCCACTACAACTGAGTGATCACAGTGTGGCACTGGCAGAGAAGAAAACACCAGGGTTAGGACCCAAAGCAAAGGTGGGGAAACAGGAACTCATCATGTGGAAGAAGGTGAGTGGGGAAAAACTGAGAATGACTCCCCTTCCCTCCCTAACTGTCCTACTCTGCTCTCAGCCACTGGAAGAGGGTGTGTGGCAGAGGCTGGGCTCTCTGTCTTCATCCTCCCTGCAATAGCTGGAGGTCCCAACACACCTGGTAATGTGGCAGGCTCATTGCCTCCTGGGATAGCAGGATCTCGTAGGCTTCCTGGATTGACAAGGGCAAATCCCTGTAAAAGAGCTGAACAGAGCCCTGCAGGGCAAAAGCTTGGTGTTGAGAGAATCACAGGGAACACATCTATGCAAGCTCACACCAGTCTCTTCCCACTGGTCTCAGCACCCTCCTTCACATGATATCCATGTCTCCCCATGTGCCACCTGGATTACCTACAGTCCCTCTCCCATGCCCAGTTCCCCTATTCCCTGCTTTTAGCAGCCAGGTGAGAAGTTCCCATTCACAGCTGTCAGCTCCCACTCCAGCACTGCATCTGTTTGGAGGATGCAGCTGGGAGCACAATGCTCAACTGTTAAAATAATCATTGCTTTGGGAGATAATTTTCTTTAACTTTGATGATCTCAGTAATTCAGGACACAGCACAACTACAAAAACATTTAAGACCAGCACAACTGAGAGAGCTGGAGCAGAGGAATTGATGGCATCCTCAGATGCCATCAATGGGTGGCTCCTCAGAAGCATTTACTGCAGCCCCAGTGATCCCATAGGTAGATTCCCCAGGCAATAGCAACTAAGGTCCAGGGGACAGTTTTAGGCTACACCTCTTTTTTCCTTTTTTTTTTTTTTTTTTTTTTTTTCAAATGTGTTTACTCATAAACAAAGAAAACAAAACACTAGGAACCACACCTCTCTCATGGGATGGGCTGAAGGCATCTAACAGGTCTTTTCTGCTTTTGGGGAGAGATTTTGTACTCAGCAACTGACTAAACAATTTTATTTTCATCAATTTGTTTACGAACTATTGTTTGCCAAATTGCCAGAGGTAAAAAAGCCCTACCTTTGCAGTTAGGATTTAGAGGGACGGCATCAGATGCCCATAATCTGATTAAGTTTTGCTAAGGGAAACAAGCTCTCCTTTAGGTCGATGCACCTATTCTACCGATTACAGGCTTTGGTAGAGAGACAAAAAAAACCCTCTCTACAGCAAAGAAATCCAACTGAGCCCTAACCAGCATTTCTGCAAGCAGAGGAGCACTGAAAGAAACGTGGTCTCACTCCCCTGTCTGCCACATTTAAATTTCTTTCTGCCATATATGCTGGGAAGAGATGCCAAGTAGCAACCCCAAGGCTCTCTGCCTAAGTGTAAAGCGTGTACAGCACTGGCTACTAATGCGGCCCTACCAAGCTGGATGGAGTTTCACTAATTCCCATCAGCTTCTTAGGGAAGCACAGAAAAACTGTGCTAATGAACTTAAGAACCCTGTCATTGCAAAATATGTAAGATACACTGGATAAGGGAGGAAGCCAACTTATGACAGAAAAGGCACTGACCAGTCCCAGATGCCCTAATTAACTGTATACCCGTTCTGAGGAAAAGGATTTCTCAGTGTCAAACCTTTTATCCCAATTAACTCCTGCAAGGAACAGAAGATAATGGTTTGATCTCGTTTCCAGAAATTCCCAGAACAGTGAGTTTTCCCGGACTGTGGAAGTTCAAGTCCCCATACACAGATTTCAGTAAAGAAGTAACTGATACATAAATATGTGCTTCATCGCCCCCAGAGCAAGAAAGTAGAGATCTCAGTAGAAAACTTTGCAACATGCTCCTCTCCTGCTTCTTTCACTCTGGTAAGAGAGCTGACTTATTACTGCTGTACTAACAGAAATTTGGATCAGCTAAAACTCTCCTCGTCTCTACTGTCATATTTGACATAGAAGTGGGTTAAACACAATACCAGCTGAATAAACTGGCCACCGATCCAACTAACACACGCTATCAATGACACAGAGGCTGCTTTAGAGTACAACATATGAACCCACGGCCTGGAGACAAACAGCTCCATCAGCAACAGACTAAAAGAGACAATTCCTCAAGAACCAGGTGTTTATCAGCTGCTCAAACTGCAGCAGTGACCACCACAAGTCAAGTTATTTCAGACTTCAGTCTAAAGCTGCTACAGCTTCTCCCATCATTCAGGAAGGACCCAATGCCCCCATCCACGCCCAGGTATCCTACTTACACACTCCAGCAGGTACAGAGCTTCCTCGGGCAGCAGGCACTGTTTGCCGCGCTCTGTGAACCCCATGGTGTGCCAGAACTTCCCCTGGAACAGAAGCACAAATCCGCAATGGGCTCTGGCTGTTCCCTGCTGACAACCAGGCTCTCTCCCATTTCAAGCATCAAATTAAGGAATCTGCAATGGCCAGCAGGAGATGTTGGCACTGAGTACACTCTGCAGCAGACTCACCGCAGGGGACTGCAGCTCAACGATGCTCCGTCCTGGCTTCCACTCAGCTTTCACCAGACTCCCCCTGAGAAGGTTAAAGATTTAGTTTGTTATTACTAGCATGTCTTACAATCAACTCCTATTGTAGCAACACAACAAGCTCAGGAAGCAAACTTCCCAGTGGCATTTTTGCAGGGCAAGGCCTTAGAAGGACATCATCCTCTGGATATAGCAGTACCAGCTGGAGATTTTATCACCACGAACTAGCTAAGAGTGTCTTCACTTAGCACCGCGGACATCTGTTCATAGGCTACAGCAGCCTGCTGGAGGTGAGTGGCCATGATATATCATACGATTGTTCAGATGCTGCCAAGACTCTCAAATTGCCCTATCCCACCCACATGGTCTGATAGGAAAAAATAACGGGTGAGAAAGAGTGGAGAGTGACTTTGCAAGAATGCAAACATGCATTTTTAGCACCTGGCTCAAGGAAACAGAAGGTAAGACCTGCAGGGTCCACCATGGACTTGCTCTACATCTTTAGTCAGTATGGCAATTTCCCCATCTGAAAGGAAACCTAAACCTACCCAGTCGCCCTCCCATCCTGAGAGTCTCCACTGCTGCCCCATTTACAAACGTACTTGAACAAACGCGACTGTGACAACAGCAGAAGATAATGGTCCAGCCTGTCTGACCTGCCTGTCTGATGGAGGTCGCCATTCTCTCTCTAAAGGCCCCAGTGGTGTGATTTTATGTGAATAGTTTCTGCTGCTACTGATCAGTGCAGACAGAGAAACTATTACCAGAAAACAGCAGGCCAAATAGGTAAAGTGTGGGCTGAGAGGTGGCGTGGGAAAATCTCCCAAGAAATTCTAAGCTCCAGAGACCGGGAGTGCTGTTGAAACCATCAAAACTGACAGATCAGGGGTGCCAAGAGTCGGCCAAATCCGCACAAGGTCACACATGAGCATCAGCAAGGGGCTGTGTAACTCAGACCACGGCCCAGAAGACAGCGGCTGCTATTTGCAAAGGCCACAGGATTACGCACGCACCTGAGAAAACGAAGGGCGCTTTGAGGGACTTTCTGAACCCCCACATCGAAGCCACTGCTGTGCCAGCACGGCCTTCTGCTCCCGAGGGAGCAGCCGGGGTGAGCCGCCCTGCTGCCGCTCCAACCGGGGAGCCGCGAGCAGGTGAGCCGAGGGGACGGGCGAGGGAACCTCCTGCGCTAACACCCACCCGCTACCAACAGCTCGGTTCTACTCCGAACGGCAGCGGAGCGGGCAGCAGCCGAGCTCTGCCCCCGGCCCGGGGGCTCACAGCCCCGCGCTCGGTGCCTCAGCACAGCCCTGCCACCCCCGCCCGGGGACTTACAGCCGCTCCACACGCTCCTCGGAGAGGAGCTGCCACTGCTCCTCCCGGCACCGCCGCAGCTTCTCCGCCTGCTCGGCCGAGCCGTCGGGGACGAAGTCCTTCTGGCCGCGGGGCC
>WAAD01018421.1:140886-177927 GCA_013389945.1 Fregata magnificens | reverse complement strand
GGGGGCGTGCGCCGGGGCGCGCATCTTGCTGTGCGCTGAAGTGCGCCTTGGGCTGCCTGCTGCACCCTGCTGCACCCTGCTGACAAGCTGGGCGCTGATGCCGTGCGGTGAGCCGTGCACCGCGGCCGTGCACATGTCCCGGGGCTGTGCCCCGAGGCTGCGTGTCTCCCAGGGTGGCCGGGGTGAGCTGACCTTGGCCACCGCCAGCAGCCCACCCAGCCGCTCTCGCTCCCCCTCCTCAACAGGGCTGGGGAGAAAGTAAGGTGAAACGGCTCATGGGTTGAGATAAAGAGAGGGAGATCGCTCACCAGTTACCATCATGGGTAAAACGGACTCGACTAGGGGAAAACTAACTTACTGCCAATTAATATTAGTTCCAGGTGTGGATATCTGCTCCGGCAGGGACTCCTCCGGGGGCTTCCAGGGAACGCCTGCTCCAGCACCTGGACCACCTCTCCTTCCCCTCCTCCTTCCTCCCTGACCATGCTGCTCACAGGGCCATTTCTCACACTTTTCCCCCTCTCCCCTCGCTGCCACGCGGTGTTTTGTCCTTTCTTAAATCCATTTCCCCGAAGGCACCAGCAGCATCACTGACGGGCTGAGCCGTGCCCTGCGGTGGGGCTGTTGGAGCCATCTGGAACTGGCCAGAAGCATCTGGAAGCGGCTGCATCTGGCACAGGGCAGCCCCATCCTCTCCTCACAGAGCCCCCTGCAGCCCCCCACGGCTGGTGCTGTGCACGCTCAGGCGTGTGCCGCAGCCCCCGGAGCAGAAGCAGCGGCACTGGGGAAGGAGGTTTCTCCCTTCGGCAGGTGTCATTGCTTCTCCTGGCTCAGGCTCCAGCAGTGGCCGGTGCAGTGCTGGTCCCGGTGCCACTGGGGCTGTACAGAGCGTGCAGTGGTCCGGCGGGGCTGGAAAACAAGAAACCTCCCTGCACCGTGGCCTCGTGTCTCTGCTGACGCGGCTGGATTTGCTGCCTGAGGAGGCGTGAACAGACCTGATGGGGAAACGCACCAAAAGTTCAAGTTTCGCCTCAAGCCCGTCTCCTGTTGCTGCGGGATAGCTCGCAGGAGTCACTGAGCCTCAAGTAGGAAAAATACAGCTTTCCCCCCACCGGAGTCCCTGGTTCCTGCCGCGGTTTCCCAATAATAGTCCTTTGACAAGATGCCAGCATAGGCAGATGAATGCAAAAACCATTCCCCTCCATTTTCCACTGAGTGGTTTAATTTTCACTTCCTGCCTGATTATTTCCTCCTTCTGAATTGAGCCTTCATCCTGCAAGGGGGTCAAGCGATTTTGGTCAGCGGTGCCTCTCCGCGGCACATGGGGGGACGAGGACTCGCAGACGGCGCGAGGGGCAGCGGGCTGTGCGGTACCAACACTTTTTCTCTCCAATTTCAAAAAAATACGTATTTTGGAGGCTACTCGGACTGCCCGATTTTAACATAATCCCAGGACGCCACGTCCTGCAGCTTTCAACTTACGATCTGTCACCCCTTTGTTTAACTCAGTCTCTCCTTAAAATAGATGTGTTTAAATTGCTCCGGGAAAGGCTCTGATCCAGAATTTGCTTTTGTCACCCACTGTGATTACAAGACCCAGAAATGTCAAGACTAATGTCCATTCACGTTTCTTTTCACTGCTGGGATTTTAGCTGTCACGGGGTGGTGGGGGGGTCCTGTTTCTCCCAGGGGCACCAGCAGAGCCCTGTCCCTGGTGGAACTCACGGTTCTCCCCAGCTGGAGCCTCTTAATCAGCCCTAATGGACTGAGTCTCATCAGCTGGGTGTGGGTCACCCTGGGGGGCTGCACTTTCTTTTCCCTGCTTACAAATGGAGGGTGAGGTTGGTTTGTTTTTTCTCTTTAGATACTTTTCTGGGTTTAAGGTAGGGTTATTAAACGTTAAGTTTCTATGCAGCTGCCTTGAAACCATGATTGTGGTGCTCATGGTGGTTTTGTGTTTGGGGTTCCCCCCCCCCCTTAAGTTTGGGGTCTTTTTCCCTTTGCTCTGGGTAGGACCCTCGTGCATCTCCAGTGGAGCAGCTATGCATGGCAGGAAACCTAAAAAGCAACTGATGGGGACTGTCCTGGGCTCTCTGCAGTGAGTCTTTGTGGCAGGGTTGTGAGAAGGCGGACAGCTGCAAGATGTTCCTCTTGGAGCTGAAATAATGGTGATTGAGCTGAGCGGTGACAAAACTTGGCTTTGGGAGTGAACGGTCTGCTCAGGGGGTCCTGTGAGCTGAAATAAGGATGGATATGGGACTGTGAGCCCAGAGGTTGCCAGGGAGGAAGAGTACGGGTGTGTGACACCAGGTAGCAGAGCAGGATCCAGCCCTCATTGTCTGGGTGGCACGTGCAACCATCGAGCGGCTATGGAGGAAGTTGATGGTGGAGGCCGAGGCTGCTCCTCGCTCCCCTGTGGGACGCTGCCCTCGCCCCAAGGGGAAATGGGCTTGATTTGACTGGAGAGACACAACACTGAATGCACCAGCGCTGTGCACCAGGACTGTGGGCTCTCAGAGCAGGTAAGTGTGGTGGTTTTGCTCATTTTTCTCTCTCTCTGCCCCCCCCTCCTCTTTTTCTCTTGGGGATGGAAAAAATGTTGATAAAGTGTAAAAAGACTCTCAGGATTGAAAATGTGGGCTGGCTGCCTCTTCTGACCGGGGCAGCCTGCTCCTGTCTCTCCTTCCTGCTGCTGATCCCGGCGCTCCAGGGGGGAGCAGAGCAGAGCTGCAGTGCGAGGGGATGGGTTTCAGCCCTTTCAGTCCTCTTCTGTTGTGTCCAAGTCATGTTTGTGCAGTCCCTGTAATCTCAGGTTCCTTGTGGCTAACTCCTGGATGAACCTGGTATAAATAGACTCACAGTGGTTTTTGAGAAAATAGGAGAAAGTATGGCCTTGGGATTGCTTTTCTAGTTTCATGTAGCGTGCAAGGCACAGCCAGGTGGGAATCGCGTGCTCTGGGCTTGAGCTAAGCAGCTCTGCCAGGTACGGCTACCTGCTTTAATCCCTGTGTTAACAACTCCTGCAGTTCCTGGCATGGCATTTGGAAATATTTTAGTAACTCTGCAGAAACCAGCTGTGCTTCAGCTGTTTGTGGCTCAGACTTTATCTATTTGCCAGCAAATGGTAACGCTCGGAAAACAGTGTCCGAGATGGGTAACATGGCCCATCCGCTTCACCTTCGTTGCAACCTACGGAGCATGTCCTGATACCAGGAGGTTTGGTGTGCAGATGCTCTGTGTGATTTGAGGCAGAAAAGGATGTTATAAACTCCCTAAAACTGGCAAGTGCTTCAATTCTTGCGTGTTGCAATATGTGTGGTGTTATCACAATTGCCTAGCTCTGAGCTATGCTCATATCGCTGTTCAACAAACCTGTTATCGCAGGTTAGCTGTAGGTCAGCATACAATTGTCTAACTATTATTATACTTAATTATATTCCAGTGGAAAACATCTCAACTCTGAGCTTCTAGAGCATCATATAGATGACTTAAACTTCTTACAGTAGAATGTAAGAAGGGAGGGTTTGGCAATCAATTTCAACAGGATTTGGCAGACCTTAAATATACACTGAAGACCTTGGGTTTGGATGAAAAGCAGATAACGGTGTCAGGTGTTACAGCTTGTCTGGGAGGCGTGGGATCAGTCTGGTCTCTAGCCTCACCTAGGAGTTTTTGGCAAATTCCTTGCTGCTTTAGGATGCTTGCGATGCCTGTGATCATTCCCGCAGCGTGTTATAGCTGGGAGTTTGGGCAGGGCAATGGAAAGAGAGTTTTGCCCAAAAAGGAGATTACTGAGGAAGATTTCTGGGCTAAATCTCTGCTGTCACCTCTCAGGGCTGGGCTTGGGAGGTCTAAGGAGAAGGTTTTTAAGAAAAAAACCAAACCAAAACTGTCTTTGAGCTACAGGACTTTAGGCATTAAGCGGTTAATACTTCTACATAAATAGTGTGTGTGCTGTGGTTCACTGGCATCTACCGCTGCCTTCTGATGGCTGAGGAATGGAGGAGCTTAAATTTCGCCGTCTCTCTTCTGATAAGTTTCTTGTAGAAATTGCCTTTGTGTGACCGTCTATAGACTACAGCACAATTCTTGGGGCTCCGATCTGCGGCAGGAAACCCGCCGATATAGTATCGTTATGCGGGCTTGTGGTATACAACGAGCTAGCTAAGGCCCCAAGTAATGATCTGAATCTAGGCTTTCAAACATCACTATTTGAATTTCTAGAGCTGCTGTCTGTTAGTCGTCTAAGGATTTATTTGAAATCATTTACTGGAACCTGCACATTGTTAATTACATGTGAAAAGCCAAGGAACCATGGACCAAATTCAGCAAGATTGATTAAAATAGTCAGGAGTCTTTCTTACCTCAATGATACACTGCACTAGGCTGGGAGAAATGCTGAGTTATTTCTGTCTGGAGAGAACGGCTGAAGCTTTTCTGGTTTCCCCAATTTGCCTTGGCATCCTGCTCGCGGTTCACTTGAACAGACTGAAGATTTACACTGGGATGCCTGCCTTGGGGTAAAGGAGCCTCGCTGTTTAGAGTTCAAGGCTATAGATTATGCTCCTTGCTCAAGTTTCATAACTTCTCCTGCAATGTGCTTGCACTCACCAGGTACTTTGAAATGTCTTCCCTGGGCTTTGGGCTGGAGAAGCACTCAAAAACCTGCTACTTGTTGCTGGGCTTTCCATGAAAGGAGATGCCTGGTAGGGACATGCCTGTGGGTCAGACAAGCAACAGAGTCAGGACTCCCAGGGTGTCTTTGGCTTGTGCTGGGGACTGAGAAGGAGGAAATATTGTTTAAGGCAAGGAACTGGGAGATCAAGAATCTGCTCTGCAGTGTCTCGCTAACTTGTGAAGCTCCAGGCTGTTCCTTACCTGTTCTGGGCACTCCAGGCTTTAAACCAAATGGGATGAACAATTTGTGCTGCACTGCTTGTAAGGCTGAGTCCATAAGCACGATGAGGCTGGGACCAGGGGGTGATTAAGGTGCTAAGGAAGGGTGAAGAGCTGCTCAGTGTCTGCACCAGCAGCCCCCGAGACCACTAAACTTTCTTCTGTGTCGCTGCCTGTGTTTCGAAGGTCTTTGGATTGATTAGTTGGAGCACTGATGTGTGCTCCTCTGGGGTCTTAAGTTTAATTCAAGTGCTACAGCAAGAGGTTAGAATAATGAAGATATTTTAACAGCTCGAACAAACAAATCAGCCTTGTGAACACTAAGTCCCACCTGCAGCACCGTGATGGTGACAGGTCAGGACAACTTCAATTACAGCACTACAGTATGTTGACTTGTTCTCTGTATGCAAGGCTAAAAAGCACGTTGCTTGCTTTCTTCTTTGCTTGCGGGAAGCAAATTGCTGACATAGTTACCGGATGGGGTGGAAAGGGATCAGTCTCCAGCCAGCAGCTGGCATGAAGCAGGCACTGAGGAGAGGAGTGGGAAGTAAAGTTGGTTGTGATTGTGCTTTGTGCTATTTGAAAACTGGGCTGCTGCTTGAAAGCTGGCCCATGGCAACTGGCAAAGCACTTGTGGGGTGGACTGGAGAGGCTGGCATGCTCTGCTCTGGGGAGGAAGGTGCTAGGAGGCTTCACATTATCATCTTCAAAGGAATAGCATTTCCTTCGCATCCTTGACTACTTTGATGCTTTTCTTCCTGCCAGCCCCTGTGTTTCTGCACTGCTGCCTGCTGCGGGACACCCAGCTCTCACTCCTGAGCATCTCTTGAATGCTGGGAGGAGGTTTGCAACAGTATGACACCTGCAACCCCCCTTAATATCCCCTTTGGTCTGCCTCCCTCCTGGATGTGTGGCTTCAGGAGCCAAGTTGGGAGCCTGGCAGGACTGATGGGATGCCCAGAGGGTCTTTGATCACAAATATCCCACTACTTGTGGGATCCTGCAGGGCGAGCCCTGTCCCTTGGGGGCCTTAAATAGATGTTAAAGACTCTGGCTCATTTCTTGCCACCCTTGCACAGGACTGACCTTGACTTAAGGCCACTTCCCAACCAAGTGGTGGTTCTTGCGTTTGAAGTTGTACACAAATTTCAGAGCCTACATCAAGGCCTTTTTGTGGCTGTAATTCCCTTTTGTTTCAAACTTATGACCTGAGAACTTTCTCTCAAATGTGTACGTGGTATTTTATGTGATTGGATTCCATTTGGACTAAAAAGGCAGGTTTGTAGAAGTGGTACGTTTCTGCACTGAAAAGGCTAAGTGGAAAAACACTCAATGCCTAAGGGCTGTTATCTTTCTGCCAGTCACGTATGAGTCTGGGTCCAGCTTGTAAAGCCAGTTACCTGCTTTTTACTCTTCAACAAGGCTGTATGCTGAAGGATAGAGTAATTTTCACCTTACCCAGCAAAGGTGTTTTTTAGCGGCCTAAAAATGTGTTGGCAGCAGATGTGTTAGATGGAGCACTTGGAGGAGGTGTGGAGTCCACCTATGTGTGTGCAGTAGCCCTGGGGCATCCAGATGAGCGGTGCATGCGGCTGCTCCTGCCACACATACAGGGATTGTCCCATAAATCTTTCCCAAATAACCAAGCTGCTTTCCCCCTCTCCCCCCATAAAGTTGTTGCTAAAAATTGAAATAAGTCGATAGCCTGCTCCCATGCTGGGCCCTGCTGCCTGTGCTTGCTTGAGAGCAGGGGGCAGCTGGGGGAGCTTCTGGCTGCTTTGGGGGGGTAGTTTATGTCCTGATAGCTGCTGTTGTTGGTCATCCCGGGGGCACGGAGCTTCACAATAGCAGCTGGCAGGTGCCTCTGATTTAGAGCTGCAAAAGCAGTGCTTGTTCCCCAGTGGTTATTGCAGCCCACCAAACTGCTTGTAAGAGGTGCTTCAGCTTCCCTCAGACACCAGAACTGAGACTTCAGCATGAAAGGTGTAGCTGTAAGATGTCTTACAGGAGGAAAAGGTACCTATACATTTGTCTTTAATCAGAGTGAAGAGTTCAGTGTGTATCTGCAGCAGGGAACAGAGGACATGATGGAAATGGGTCCTCTGTAGCCTCGTTTGATCCTGGAGTGACTTCTTGGCTCCTATGCCAGCTGCTCCCTTGCTTGTGTGCTGTTGTGCATCAGGAAGCACAACTTAGTGCAAGGGCTGTGCCCCTCGATGTGAACCTCCAGACACCTGGGCTGTGCTCTGCCTCAGGTGTGGCTTGAGTAGTTCCCATTAGTGTGCAGCTAAATCAACAGCTTTTATTTCTGAGGACTGGCATTATGAATTTTCCCTGTCTATCTGTGAGGCTTTAAAAGCTAAAAGGTGTGCTCGGGCTGAACTCGGGGGACAGGCTGGGATGTAATCTTTGTACGTGGTGCTCTGAACAAGGTACTTGGAGAAGTGAGGGCAATGCCCCTGAAGTGAACAGAAACGTTTCTTTCTCCTGAAAGCCTCATTTTCCTTCTTTCAGGAGTTCGAGCTGTTGCTGAGAGCTGTCAGTGGCTGTAGGGATGGGTAGGTTTAAGCAAGAAGCTGTTCTAGCAGAAATGGCTGTGCAGTGTCAACTTGAGCCAGGTGTAACTTTATCCTAACACATCTAGAGAAACTACTTTTTTCCTTGGTACGCTCTTAAAATGAGATTGAATTTATGCTTCTTCCTGAGCTGACTCTGAAATACCTGCTAGCAAGCTGCCCTTGCATACAGGGGACAGCATTAGGAGAGAGAGAGTTTTGTTGGAAACCATCTGCAATGTGGGTTAGCAATAATCCTGCCAGCCTAGCGGGATCTGGGGTGAGAACAGGCAAGGTTAAGCCCTTTGATTATACCTACAGATCCAAAGGTAACCCTGGATACAGAAACCCTTCTGTTACCTGCTACAGCGTGCAGTGCTGTAACAGGATGCCTGCAGCAGGCTGATGCTACCAGCATGCAGCACTGCTATCAAATGCCGAAATATAGGAGCCTCCAAGGGGGTGGAGGATGGGAAAGGTTGTCTCCCTGCCTCTTGCTGCTGGGTGGGAAGGAGGAATGGTTACAGGGCAGGGCAAGGCCAGAGATGCACAAATCACCTGTACAGCTTTGGTACCAGGGTTTTTAAAAGGATATTGAAAGCTTGGAAGGCATGTAGAAGGAAATACCTTGGAGGGAGGAAATGTGAGAACTCAATCTGCTTAGTCCTTATCAAAGGAAGGACTGGGTGATTTAATTACACTGTAAGTACTTTCCCAGATAGCAAAGAGTACTTTAATCTTGCAAAAAAAGGCACAATGAGAGCCTGTGTCTGAAGGATAAAATCAGACCAATTGAAGCTAGAACTACTGTGCAATCTGCTAATGATTTCCACCCCAAGGGGGAAATTTTGTTTCTTGATGGGATGGCATGAATTGGCCAGACTTATCTTGCATCTTGACTAAACCAAGCACCTCATTTGGCTGACAAGGTGGTAGTCATTAGAGTGGTCAGATGGGAAAGGAGAGGTGTTTCCCACCGGGGATGTGGGGAATGGGCTCCCTTGTCAGCACTGTGAGCCTGCAGGGCCCAAGTTCTGGGGCTCCTGGTCGCCCTTAAACCAGGCCAACCTCTTCATACTGGCCGTGACAAGCCAGCTGTGTGGTTAGGTGGGCTGAAGGTTCTGCCTTGGCCTCAGCCTCCACAAACTCTGTCCAGAATGTGTTTGAACCAGCGGCAGACGTGGTCTTCCCTAGTGCCGAGCTCGCCGGGGGCGGTGGGTGGAAAGCAGGCTGCGCTCATACGTGAGCAGAAAAATTACTTCTGCTGGCTCTGTTCTTGCACTTTTATCACTGCTGTTGGCATTAAAAGGGCATTGTATCCAGATTATTCATGCACTGCTAATAACTCCGGAGTGCTGTATGCTAGATCCTGCTTTCAGCTGCACCCAGCACTTCAGTTGCGCTGAAGCCAAGGGAGCTGTACTGACAGATCTGAGGAAAGTCAGAATTTGATATTAAGTAAGTTTGCATCCACTTCCAAAGCATGGCTACAGAACAGGAACAGCATGATCCCTGCTACTGGCATAATTCCATTTAAATGACATATCTGCAGATGGAAAAGCTGCCAGTGGGCCTGTCTGGTGGTGTAGAGAGAAATGGAGCACTGGGCTTAGAACACCTGATAAAATAAGTTTTTTGTGGGTTTTTTTTTTTGTCTTTTTATGAACTGGAGACGAAAAGTGTGTGGGTCGAGCAGATCTCCTGTTGCAAGCTGCAAGGAGTCAATGGGTCTCCAAGGGAGGGTACAGGGAGCACACTAATTAATATCCACCTAAAATGCTGCTGCTTCTGTACTTGCCCTAATGCTGGAGGGAGTCCAGGTCTGAGCCCTGTGTGTAGGGGTGCAAATAGAATGATGCAGCATTGGGCTATGGCACCACTCCGAGATGGGAAACCTTCAGGGAAGCATTGCTCTTGATGACTCTATTTGCAAGAAAATGGAGTGTCTTTCTCTGGCATTGGAAATGTGACCTGCTAACGCAGCCCCTGGGGGCTGCAGGCAGCTCGGTTCTTCTCAGCTCTCCCATGGCTCCAGAAATCTGATGGTGCCTTTGGGGAAGAATCCTTGTTTAATTAAGTTGTATGTGTTGGGAGGTGACTTTGAGTGATTTCCTTTGTTAGCTGCTGTCTTCCTTGGGGAATGGCTTGCCTTGTTCTTAATGAAACCTCTCCCTTCTGCTGTGAATGGAAAACTGTCTGGAGACAAAAAGACCCAGACCTTCCAGAGATGCCCTTGCTTTTTGGGGACACCAAAGATACATTTGCTTTTTGTGGGGAACTAGCTATCTAGCAGTAAGATAACCAGCTCCCAGGCAAGCAAGTAAATAAATTGGATGTGTCAGCCCAAAGGGTAAATAATTCCTAGGGGCGAATGGAGACAGCTCCAGAGGTGTTGGAGGCTCGGCAGCAGGACTGGAGAACTGGGACCTCATCATGTGTTCAGCGTTGAATGTTGCTGGGTACTAGTGTAGCAGAGCTGTGCCTTTGCTGTTGTATGGAATAAGATGTGTGACCGATCGTCTCAAGCCTATGTGTCAAAACTTGCATACAGCTGAAAACCAAAACATACTTATCCACTGCATGTAGTGTTAAAGAACAAGGGAGCTCGGAGAGAGTTACAGGTGGAAGAGCCAAAGGCTCCACTGTTGCAAGATGAGGCTGAAACTACCCACGGCAAAATGGAGAGCTGGGCTTGAGCCCTGGGCAGTCACTGCTGTCCCCAGGGTGAGGGGCCTGTAGCTCCAGCTGTGCAACCAGATGTTGATAAGAATTAAGTGCTACAGACACTTGCATTGACTTTGGGTGTAGAGCATGGAAAGCTCCTCTCTTGGGTCACTAATAATTCTCCAAACTAATTTCTCTTTCTCCATTCAAATCGACATGTTTCCCAGCAGCTGTGTGCTAAATCCCAGGCAGATTTTGTAATTGGCCTCATTTCCCCGGGAGCTCTGCAACAGCAAAGCAGCTTTTGTCATCTCTTCATTCCTCATGAAACTTTTCTCTCCTGGTAAAGAATGATTTTTTTTTTTCCTGCTGCCTTTGGTCCTTCCAGGCATGGCTTGTGGGGATTTCTGGGGGCTGGAGGAATAGTTTATCTCAGCTGCCCCTGAGAGCATTGCTAATTTCCTGATAATGCAGATAATCAGAAGTCATAAATATTAATTTGGCCTTTTTATATATTTCCTTTTTGGGTTTTTTTGTGTTGGGGAGTAGATAGAGGCTGCAGCTGGGGCTCTTGCTGGTTTGCTGGGCAAGGGCCCTTTGGGTTAAGGAGAAGTCGAGATCTCTGGATGCTGTCAGGCACTGCCGTGGGGCTTTGCACAAATACTGATGCTCCAGTGGAGGGGCCACGTGTGCAGCAAACACTGTTCTAGGAGTGTACTGTGCATCAGGGAACCTGCTGCTGCCAAAAGACTGCATATAGGAGTTAAAGGGAAGGAGCACGAGGGAAATCCTGCAGTTGTGGGCTGCAGTGGCTGCAGGACTTCAGTGGTGACGTGTCTTCATCCTGGAGAAGGATCCTGCTGCATTTATGTGCTTGTGAACCTGCTGGCAGAGACAGGTCCAGGTCTGTGCTTCCTCTGCTTGCCTGCAAGATCTGCCTCATGTCAGGAGCTTACTGGGAAATGACAGCGCGTTAACGTTGGATGGATCTAACCCTATTGCAACTTTCAGTTTGGACAACTGGAGCTGGTGCCAGGATCTTGTTTGCTGCCATGGCATGTGTTACTGGGAGGCTGCAGGCAGCTCTGCCATGCAAATGTGCTGCTTTTTGCTTGGTGCATCCAATGCAGGCAGGGTCACAGCCCCATGAGCAATGGGGTTGCTGGGGGCTTCTAGTTTTTCCCCGGCAGCTCACCATGGCTGAGTGCAAATGCAACCTGCACAGTATCAGGTAAGAGCATCTTCTCTTGGGAGCCTGAGGGCTTGCTCCAGATAAATTGGCAGTGTCAGCCCTTGTGTTGCTGAGCAACCCTGTGGGGCAGCCTGTGGTGAAGGAGGTGGCTGTGAATTAGAGAAGGATCCATGTCTCCTGCTGGCTCTAATCAAGGTCCTGGCCCTGGATGCACATTGCAGCCTGGTTCGGCTGCTTCTCTTAACCAGAGTCCTGGACGAGTGTTTGTAATCCTGTAGCGTTCACAGTTTCCATTCCACAGTGTTTGCATTTGTTCCTATTGCTTTGATCACAGTAATAAATCCCAGCTCCTCTGGCAAATTGAATCTCACCTAGGAGGCTACAAGCATCGTTAGCGTTGATGGACTGAGGTGCTCTGCTACCTCCTGGCTTCCTCCAGATCTGCAGGACTGTGCCACCTTTCCTCCGCAATGCCGCTTGCCCATTTTGGGATCATCTCCAGGGAGGTGAGATGTTTTCCCTCTGCCTCTTGGACTGCCTGACCTAGCAGCGCTGGTGCTGTGCTGGCAGCGAGTGCTTGGGCTGCCAAGGCAGCACGTCGTGGGGCCAGAATGCTGGTGCTGTGGAAGGGGAGAGGTCACCTGGACATCCCGCAGGTGGTCCTGGGGGTGACAAACTGCTCTCCAAGGCTTGAGCCCTGCTATGGTGAAAAATTACTGCTAAACTTGCCTCGTTTCCAGTTCATCCTGGCTTAGCAGGCTCAAGTGTGTGTTATTCTCTATTCTGAAGCCATTCCTAGTCTTGGGTGCCCATGGCCCTGGGCTGAGCCTCTTTAAAAATTAAGCTGAAAATCTGGTTCCTTGAAAACAGTCCCAAATGGAACTAGGGCCAGCGCCCGGCACTGCTGAGCAGTGAGGCTGCAGCCAGCCAAAAGCAGGCAAGGAGAAGTTTCTGCAAGGGCTGTGTGTCACACGGAGGACAGACGCTTGCCTGTCACTGCTCTGGCTCTGCTATCAGAAAGGTGCCGCCTGGGGCAGCCACTATGGTGGAAATGGGCTGGTTCAGACCTTCCCTTGTGAGAGTGAGAAGCACACTGGGTGTTACCCTTCATAAGAAAACCCAGCTGGGGAGCCTCTTGCTTGTGTGTGCTGGCCCAGGATCAGTGGCTCAGTGGGTTCTGCTATATCCAAAGGATGCTGTAAGGATGCTTTGCAGGACTGGGTTGATCATGGTGAAATCTGATGCTCCTGAAATCCAGGCTTGTGGCACCCAGAAAGCAGGCATCTGCTGCAACTTCACTGTTGGCTGAAGGTTAATCCCCTTGAGATCTGTTCATGTTGCTTCTCCCTAAGCTAGTGAGGCTGGGGCTGTCCTGACCAGTGGCTCATCTCTCAAATCTGCTGTCCCAGCGCTGCCTGTAAGGAATTCCAGCGACTTCCATCATAATTTGTGGGTCCCTGAAAATCCCGCATTGATTTTGCAAGTTGCTCCTGAAGACTGATTTGAATGGTGCTAAACATTTTGATCTCTGTTCTTGTTTGCCGCCTCCTCCCCTGACCTGCTTTGCACTGTGACTTTCTTCTGCTGGCTGTAGCCCACAGTTCCCCAACATCAGTCTCCATTACGTGACACCTCTTTACCAACATTTACATGCTCAATATACAATCAGGTAATTGCTGTGCAATTTCACACCCAGGTGATTTATTGCAAGCTCATCCAGTCAGAGACTATAATAATTAATCTGCAAATTAACTTGCTTTTAAATTAAACTATGCATTATACAGCATGATGGGTAACTGCTAACTCCTCAGAGTTAGAGGGCGGTGTCGCTTGCTTCTCCCACCCAAACAAGCCGTGATGGCTTTAATGTGACTTTCATGTGTCCCATAATTCCCAAGCACTGGGGAGCCAAAGCGAAGATTGATCTTGGGGCATTGAGGCCAAAGGGTGCGGTGATGCAGCTTATTGGAAGCTATCAGTACCAGGAACCAACTGCCGTGTCAATCAGACCAGCTCACTCACCAGGCTGAAAACTAATCCTAATCCAAAACTTTGCCTCTAATCCCCTGATGTTGGACTTGACTTAAAATAGTTTGAGAATAAGGGGGGAAAAAAAAATTAATTTTTGCTTGTTTTGCAGCTTCCACAGGGCTACATCTCCCTGATCCAGCCAGGAGAGTCAATAGGTCTTAAATGAGCAATACTTGGTGTAAATACCTCAGTAAATACCAAATGCCGCCTTGGTTTTCTGCAGCTTTTAAGACTTTAGGAGGAAACTAGGATCATGTGGGTCCATCTCTCAAGGAGGACAAAAGCTGCTGGGAACGAAGTGGTGTCAGCAGTCAGAAGTCCAGCATTTCTGCAAAACCAGCCCTTTCTATGCAATATGTGGTTGGTCTAAACTTTAAGCCCTTCCTACCTTTCTCTTTGTTTGATTTCCCCTTAAGTGAATCCTTTCAGAGATGCTTGTTAATTCATCTCCATTTGAACGGGGTCCCCGGGAGCCCTTGGTGTCTGTAATGCTAAACACTAGCCATACAGGTTATCTTGCTCTGGCAGTCCCGCACATTGCGGCTGGTTTCCCCCCTTCCTCCTGCAGCTGGGAGCCCACGTCCCCCTCATTCATTAATCCCTTTCATTCCCTGCTCGTTTGTTCGTATCCTCTGCAGCATGGGGAGAAAATTGCAATCCTGAGAACAAATAGGAATTCTTCTCCTCTTTGAAAATAAAAGCCAGTCCATTTAAATCGTTTGTTCTCTTTGAGATTTGCCTGTGTGCGGATGAGAAGGAGGTCTCCTATAATGGAGTCGAAGCCTTGGTGCTGAGCAGGGACAATAGCAGGGAACCCATCCTTCTTCCTTTTGTGTTGCACCCTGTCCCTGCGCCTCCCCCCCAAAGGGGATCAGATGAATTTTGCAGGGCAGATGGATCAGTTTTAATGATGTACCTCTGCGCTGCTCTGGCCTTCAGTAAACACGATTAAAGCAAAGAGATTTGCTGATTTTTTTTTTTCCTAAGACTGCAAAGCTACTGTGTGGCTCCTGCTGTGCAGCACGGCCACTACTGCAGCGTTTCTTTCAGCCTGTGCTCTGGGAGGGTGCTGGGCTCTGGGTCTGTGCCATTGCAAATTAGCCTGCCAGGACGTTGACCCTTTTCCTGGCTGTGTGAGCACAGAGAGCCCTGGCAGCTCTGCAGGGGTCAGGGTCCAAACCCAGGAGCCTGTCCCCCTCCCACAGGCATGGGAAAGCGTGGGACTCTTGGCCTCTTGGACTTCTAGGAGGAGAAGATGGCAGTGGCATCTCTCCCAATCTCCTGCCTCATTCCAGCTGATCCCTTCTCTTAAGCTTGTCTTTTGCTGGGAAATCATAAGCTCTGCCTGTAACTTTGCTGGATGAGCCGTTTTAATTCCAGACAAAAAAAGACACTGGAGCTTACCCTGTTCGGCTTCCCACCACAGCTGGGCTGGGGCAGAGCGTGTGTCTGGGGAGCAAGGCTGTCCTGAGCTGGGCAAGCTGCAGCGACCTGGTGCAGGGTGAGTGTGAGCCCAAGCTCCTGGTCTGTGGTGGGGACATGGCTACCTGGGGGCAAGGGACCTCCTGCAGAGCCTGAGCCAGGCTGCTGGCATGGGTGGTGGGAGAAGGTTTGGGGAACTTGCTTTGTCGGTGGGTAAGTGGAGGCTGATCTTTTTCCCTGCAAAAATGGAATGGAGTAAGTCCTCCCAGGGTGGATGTGAAAAAGCTATTTAGCTGCTGCAGGCCATTAAGTGATCCTTAAATGTAAGTTTCCCAATTTGCAGAGGTGTTGAGCTGCTCAAGTGTTTGAGGTGTTCTGGAAGTCGTTGATGCCTTCTGAAGTGTCTCTATTTAAAGCCCAGCAGATCCTTGTCCCTGTCTCACACAAGGGACTTCTCTTCCAGCTTGAACAGTCATCAGCTACATTTACTGTCAGAAAAGCTTGTGAAAGTAATGAACTCTGGAAACTGCTTATCTGTCTTTTGAAATAAAAATGTTTTTGTCCTGGAAACCAAATGATATCTTGCACTTAGCAAAAAGAACTGAAACATACTCCATTTCAAATGTTATCTGCTCACAAAACTGCTCTTGAACAACTTACAAAGCAGAAATTGTTTAATGTGTGACTGACAAGGTTTAGTTAGTATCACTTTCTGGAGGGCAATACAGTGAATTAATTCTTGCAAAGTGAGCTGAGGAGTCTTTGCTTTGGATGAGCCCTTTCGCCCCCATCCCATCAGAGTGAAGTAGTGCTGTTACTTCTGCTGTAGGATGTAGCTTACCTTATAGGATAACGGAGACTGTTACCCAGTGCTGGCAGTCCTTCGCTGCCTCTCTGCCATTGCCTTCATCCCCCAGCATGCTTGGAAAACTGGATAATTTTGCCTACTGGTTTGGGAGAAATTTGTCTACCACAGTGCTGGGGAGCAAAGACCTCCAGAAACCTGTCCTGCATCGCTGCCCGATGATGTGCTCATGCTGGAGACTCGCCACCCCACAGAGACGGAGCTGCGATCCTCCCAAAGGGGAGTCCGCAGTGTGTTGAGCGGCTGTCTGCCTGCACAGCTGTTGGGAAAAGCACTGCTGACTTTCCTTGCCCGAAACATCTCAGTTTTGCTTTTTGCCACTTTAATTCTCCATAGGCAAAAGCATGAGTCTCCAGTTTGAGCTGAATAAGTAAACTGAGCCATTGTGAGCAGCTGTCGCCCAGCTCGCAGCTGGGAGTGGGATCCTTTCTGGAGGATGCAGCACGCAGACCTGGGCTGACCTCGGCTGCAAAGGGCATCTCTGAAGTTGTGCATCGCTCTGACAACTCGGAGGCTAAAGCTCCCCCAAGCCTCGCTGCTCTGCGTGATTCATCCGTTCAGGCTTTGCGTCTCGGCGCTCCTGCTCCTCGCCTCTGGTTAGAGGCGGCATGGCAACCGCACCGCCCTGCGCTCTGCAACCACCGCCAGTAAATCAGCCAGAAAAGTGCCATTTCCATTTCTTGTTTAAAAACACTAGCTGCACTAAAAAACCTCTGCCCCTGCTACCCAGACGGTGAATGGAGGAGTTGTCGGGGGCTGCAGGGGCCCAGCAGGCTGCTTAGCATGACAATAGATCTCTCTAATTGTTCATGTGCAATGTTTGGTGCTGTGCTGGGTGGATGAGATGAAGAGGCTGGCTGGTGATTCATAGCTGAGTCATGGGTCCTTTGGCTGGAGGGAAGTGTTGCCCCCCAGTCGGAGCAAGGGGAGAGGACCAAATAGAGCTTTAAACCACATGAGGTCAGGGGTGTCTTTCCACAAAGGTCTCTGCAGGTGCTTGCTGCTGAGAGATACCCAGCTTCCTTCTTGTGTGGCTGCTCAGCAAGCTAGGGACTGGCCTGGGTTGGGTTCAGTGGGTGCTAATTAATCCTGAGCTGTTAACCACAGCACAAATGCAGCTCTGTTGCCCCATCTTTAATGTAGGATGACCTGGCGCTGCTCAGATGTGAAGGATTTTCTGGTTTTGCAGCTCCTTAAGAATAAAGAACATGAAAGGTTGAGCCTTAATTGTGGCTTTAAATGAATTTAAATATCTTGAAAAAGCTGCAGGTAGAAGTAGAGATTTGGGAGGATAAAATGCCTTGCTGCAGGGGCAGCTGGTTTGGCAGGCTGGAGTCCAGGGTTTGGGGTGTCTCTGGAGAGGCCAGAGCTTGGCTGCCTTCTTGCAGGGTTAAAATTGGGTGAGGAGCTGCAGCTGTGGCTGGGCAGGGGCTTTATTTCAGCTGGAAGGCTGAAACGGCTGCTGAGGCCATCTCCCTCCTCCGTTGGTCTGCAACAGTGCTGACTGGTTGCTTCTCCTTCACCTTTAACTCATAAGAGAAATGAGTTTCTGGAGCTGTTGCTTGGTCTTCTTTTGAGAAGTGGGGAAATGCTAATGGGAAAATGCAGCACTTTCCCCTCACCACTCCTCTTAGGTTTGAGTTAAAATGCATTCAGGCTCCTGGGAGGAAGAGGAGTGCCTCCGATGTGATAGTCTTAGTCTTGGTTTTTCATTTCATTTAGCATAATTTCATGGCCTGTCTCAAAAGGCCTTATTAACAAGGTGGGGTGTGAATTCAGCGTGAAGGCACTAGGAGCAGCGCTGCCTACAGCAGCAACATGTGTGGTGATGTGGTTCGTAGTCCCGGTCTAGCTATCTGGTTTGATTTTTAACTACTGCTGCCCTTTCCTTCAGAGGCAGCTACCCTCTCGAGGTGGAGGAAATTATATGTGATCCCAGGGAGAGTCATCACACCAGCATGTACTCCACTGATGCTGACCCTGTAATGGCAGAGTCGAAATGCTGGAGGGTTAGGGTCCTGACATGCCAAGCACCAATAGTTAAGGGTAAGAGCACGAAAAGACTTGTGGTTATAGGGTGACAAGTGGGTGGGAGAGACCTCAGGAGCACATCTCTACAGCCACCCTCCAGGTATTGGGGGAGCTGAGAACTTGCTGCCGTCTGCCCCTCTAGCCCCTGAAAGGCGGGTTTCCTGTGCTGTGGAAGAGAGTGGCTTGGGGAGAGCTTTGGAGGGGGAAGGATGCTGCCCGTGTTATTGGGCTATGGACGGAGTCAAGTCTGATGTTCCTGGGGGCTGTAGCACTGCAGGCATTAACTGAGGTGCTAACAAGTCAGGTACTTATATTGCAGTCATGCCCAAAAGGCCGAAACTGGAGATCCAGGAGGGGAGTTGCTGTGTCAGACACAGAATAAGACACAATGATTCTCTGGGCTTCCAGCCTTTTGCTGCTTGGGGAAAAGGGCGGGGGGGAACAACCCCAGGTGTCTGAATTCAAACCAACAAATGTGCAGAGGCTGCTGTGTGCTGATGGGCAGGGCAGGAGGCACTCGGTGCTGTGAGGTGAGCTTACACTGCCGAGCCCTGTCGGCACAGCCCTCGATGAGCTGCCTCCCAGAGTCGGTGAAGACAAGTCCTCGCTTGCTGTATGGATGCGTGCAGGATGTCACTGGCAGAGGACGCAGAGCCAGACTGGGGAGCACCTCAGCTGCAGGCTGGAGACCCTGTGGGAAGCAGTGTGGCCAAACCTCAGCATGTCACAGCTGTATTTGTTAAACCTGATGGAAATGGCCTTTTCTGCCCAGCCTCTGTGTGAAGACCTAGCTTCTGGGGAGAGCTAAAACTTGGTAACAGCATCCAACGGGAGCTCTGATCTCTCATCTAATGACTCACTGATGTGGCTATCAGCTCATTACTGCGTGCTGCTCTGCCTAAACGGACAGTTAATCTGCTTGCGGCAGGCACTACTAGTTTGCATCCCTTATCTGCTTTGTTATTGATGTAACTGCACCCAGCCGCAAATTAATTGGCTGCTGCTTTGTTGGCCCAGAGCAAATTGCTTGCAGATGTATCATAAATTCATAGATGGTAGACTAGATTGGCGGGGCACTGGGTGTCCTCTACACCCCTCTGGATCAAACTCTCTGATTAACAACTCGTGGTGCTTGGAGGGAGGGAGGTGTGCTCCAGAGCAAAGTCATCACGGCCCTGGGTGCCTACAGCCTTGGTCGGGGAGCTTGGGAGGAGGTGAAAATAGGAAGAGGATGGTGCTGGGTAACCTTTGAAGTTAACAGCTCTTTGTTGGAAGTAGCTTAGTGTTGTCATCTCTTCCCGGTTGCACGCAGTTGGGGTCTGTGGTGCAGAGAGACGCTGTGGGTTGGGGTGAGCCCTGCAGGCAGGGCAGGGCTGGGAGCGAGCTGTGGTCTGTCTGCCGTCGGAGTGAGGGTCTCGGTGTGGCTGGGCTTCAAGTGCTTTAACCCACACGTGCAGGCTGGTTCTTTAGCTGGTTTATCTTCACCCAGCACAAGCACAGCCCAAGTGAAGTATTCCCTCTATTCACGGCATTGATGAAAGTCTAACATCAACGATCTTAAATTAATGATATGTTGAAAGCTTAAGGCTAAGGGAGCAGGAATTAATATCCTTGAGACCTGTCTAGTTCTGCCTCTTCTGACACCTCCTAATTTTCCATGTAAATTGGCTTATGGATCTTTGGCTCAAAGGCTGTGTTGTGTGCTGGGGGAGTCTGGCATGTCTGCTAGGAAATTATCCAGCGTAGTGGCAGGGTTATAATTGTGCTGTAGCTATTCAGATCTGCCTCCCCTGTGTGGACGCCCTATCTGTGACTATCTGAATAATCACTGCATTTATAGCAGTTTAGCCTGCTTTTCTGGTTTGTTAAATGCTGTATGCCAGTATGCGACAGGCCCGTGTGTGCACAGTTGTGATCATAATAAAACATGATGTTTAATCCTTCTGTTATATTGACTCAACCGTGCATGAACAGTAGGGATAGTTCCTACGCACACACCTAAAAGAATAAGCTCGCGCTTCAGCTTATCCAAGTAAAGTAAATTCGCCCAGAATTTTGCAGGAAGTAAATAAAGGCGTGAGCACAGCTGCAGGGAAATCCATTCAAAAGGTATTGATTCACTCGATTCTGGATCTGTTACTGTACAACAGTACAGAGTGGACTCTGACTTCACAGAAAATCAAATGTGGGGGTTGACTTTTAAAACTAATTGTACAATAGGGGAAAAAAGCTGTGCAAGTCATTCAATCAGCTGAAATTCATTCAGCTTTTAAATTAAACGAGGTCTATTGACTGGCTGTGCTTTGAGTGCTGCTGACTTGAGGGCTGCATAGCACAGATGAGAACTTGTCCCTCCACGCAAATGGAATAAATAAAAACAAGGTATGAAAAGAGTCAGTGTCCCTTTGCACTATGAGTTTGCGATTGGAAAAGTCTCTTAATTTGCACACAGCAATGCTCCTTACTTTTAAGGCCTGAGCTGAAGATGGGAACCATAGTAACATCAATAATAAATCCCCAGAAGAAAGGAAAGTTTTGCTGAAAAAGCGTCCCTGTTTGACCCTGGAAGATGGTTATGGAAACAAAAAACAAAACCTGTGCCTGTGCTGGAGGCTCGGGGGATGATGCTGCCCCTTTTGCAGACGCAGATCTGCGCATCAGGCTGCTGGGATGGGCTCAGGCTCAGCCCAACAAAGCCTGACAGTTGCTTTCAGGTAGATGTGTACAAGGGCAGGGACCTTTCCTAAGTCCAGGATAGAAAATGAAGTCTTCGCTCAGTTCAGTGACCCAACTTCTGGAAAAATCTCAGCAGAGATGCTCTGAGCACAAGGTTCTTTCTGACCAGTTAAAATATTTTTTGTCTATCAGGGAGGAAGTTAAGATGGAAATACGCAGACTAGAAGCTCTCATGGGCTCAGGAAGGACCTTTCCTTGTAGCCTGAAAGCTGGTGATGTTGCCAACATCCCCTTGCTGACACTGAATGCCACTTTGCGCTATGGTGGTTTTATTTAGTTTGCTGTACGGGGTGTTTCAGCAACAGTGTGGCTGGGGTATGCCCAGGGCGGGGAGCCTGAACAGGCAGTGAATGGAGATCTTGAAACCCCTATGCCGGCTAAAAAGCAGTATTATAAGCAGCAGTCTTATAAACAGCCAAAATCAACTATCTTGACAGAGCTACTAACAAGGCAAATAAGACTGCAATAGATGCTGGTAAAGCTCACCTCTGGTTTTAATTAGCTCAATAATTCCATTTTGAAAGTCTGCTTGAAAGGCTCGGAATCGACTTTGATTTTTTTTTTCTTTATTTTCCTCCCTAGGAGAAAGTAGCAGGAACTAACTTCTGGAGGTGGCCTATTTAAAAAGAACCAAACCCACAAATTCTTTCTTTTCATAAAACAAGAAGATTGTTTCCCTTTGGCTGCTTTTCCCTCAGTGCTGAAATTGTCTGGCTCACGGAGTCTCCAGTGTCCATTGCTCCTTCTGAAGCTTAAAACAAGCCCCTCAGGGGTGCTGCTGGTTTCTCTTGACTATTTCCTCTCCCAAAGTGGCACGAAGGGTGCTGACTGGTCTCTTTGCCAAGTCCTTAGAGCTTCCTTGCATCTCTGTCCCTTCCCAGCGCCTGTATCATCACCCTTGGTCATGGATGTTTTTGATTAAAGATATCTCGCTTCTAGTTATTTGAGGAAAACTGACCAACTTAGTCCAGTTGACACGCTTGTCATCGTGGTGTCCTGACCTTGGAGGCTGGTGAAAACCTTTCCTGGGAACCTAGAAGGAAACCTCTAAGTAGAAGCCCAAGGGGGAAAAGTCAGGTCAGGAGTTAAAAGGAGGAAAGAAATTTATGCCAAACTACTGAGGTGTTTTTACCTTGCATTATCATCCAGGGCAAAGCCTCTGAAGTGCCATCAGCTCATCTCATTTTAAGCTGGAGTGTGTGTGTGCACCTGTGGTTTTTCTGTGTGGACAAACACTGCTAGACAGACGGCTGGAGAGGTCGCTGCTTCATCTCGCAGTCTGTGCAAAGATGTAAATACCCCAGGGTGAACAAATCGCAGGGGAATGGTCAGGATCTGAAGTCTCTTGCTGGAATATATCACCACCACCACCACGAGCACCAGTTTCTCTAATTGTAGAAGTGGGGATAAGTTCATTTCTGCCTCCTCTGCAAGTTATGGGCGTGGAGTTATAACACTCATAACATGGGCCAGAGGGTGCTGCAGAAGTGCCACCTAAGGCAATTTTGCAAGCTTCAAAAGTAGTATAGCATCTGCTAATCAATACTCATTCCCACTCCCTCTTCTCCCAACCAGCTACAGCTCAAGTAAGGCTAATTTTTTTTTCCCTCTGTGTTTACTGTTCACACTAATGCATCCTGAAATACAGCCATTGGCACAAAAATGTCAGATGTGATGTGAAGCAGCAGGATGGGGTAATATAAGCCACTTGCAGAGCCACTGCTGCCAGCTGTGTCCTTGTTGTTTGTGACACTGTCCAAGTGCAGGCAGACGTCTCGCAGGTCACTGAGCGGCTCCCGCTTCCAGACAGAATTTTTTATTTTGGGAGCTAATAAAAGCATCAAGTCACAAAAGTCCCTCTTTGGATTTTGCAAGGACCCAAACCTGTTTTGGCCTTTTCCTTTTTTCTGTTGCTGCATCCTTTCCTTTGGTTAAAAGGAATATTTATTTAGAAATGTCTGTAGTCTTCCTATTGGCCTCTACACTCCGTATTTCTCAGAGCTTCCTTTACCCTGAGATGTATCAGCTTTGCCCTTTCAGGGGTCAGGCTTGTTTGATTGAAAAACTAACATTAGGCTGAGTTTTGTTTCTTGGTGCCCTGTTCTGCAGGAGCCAGCTCTTGTCCCCTCGCCACCAGCAGTGCCATCCCCAGATTCCTCCCTCTTTACAAGTCAAACCCAGTTTGGATAGTACTGCCCTTTTCTAGCTCATCCTCAAGGTGAGGAAGGAGCAGAGTAAAGGAACTGGGGAATTTGCTTAGAACTTGATATCCTCAGGAGTTATCCCATTCTAGTTGACGGGAGGGTGAGATAGAGCAGCTTTTCTCCAGCTGTGATCTGGGCTCGTTGCTGCTTCCAAAATGAGACACATCTGCAAAGCTTCCTTTGCAAATGAGTTGACAGATGTCACCCAACAGCTGCCTGCAAGGGGAGAAATGTGATGTGGATTTTCTGCTTGTGACTCTGAATGTTGGTGAGGTATCCTAATACAACTGAACCCATAGCTCTTTCCGCGAGAGCTGCAATGAAGGGTTTCTATTGATAAATCCCATTTCTCCAGAGCTTGCAGTAGCTGGACTGTGCCCTGCTGCTTTCTGTCCCGAGATGGCTGCATTCTGGGGAATGTGATAAATGCAGATAAATTAGTTCCTGCAGGGTTTTTATGGGAAATATGTTCCAAAATATGAACTGCTGCTTAGACAGTGACTTTGAACTGCCTGTGTTGCCTTTGAGGCCTTCCATCCCGCTTGTCGTACCTGGTACAATAGCAAAAGAGTCAAAGAATTCCTGTGAAGACCCGATGCTCCTGCAGCATTATTTGAGTCAGTTTACCATGTGAACAGTCAGATACGGAATTTAAAATTTGGGCTTCTGCACTGAGCTGTCACAATTGCAGTTCATTAGTATTGATGGCTCCTCTTTAAAGAAGAGATTAAACACTCCTGAAAAACAGTCATGACAGATTTAATGTATCAAGCCTTGTTACTGGTTACAGAAGCTTGTTTTCTGCTAGTAATTCTGTAAGTCAGCTGCGTGTCACTTAGCTAATCTCATACACGTCTGAAGCAATACTCACTGCTGGGTCATCTCCCAGCCCACGGGATGTATCTGATATCTTTGCAGCTATTGGAATAAGCACATTTTAAAGAATTAGTACAATGAAGTGATTTGGGGAGATTAAAGAAATGGAGGTTATATCCTGTCTCTAATACATCAAGGCTCGGCTGACCTGCCCGATCCCTGGTGCTCACAGGCTCGTCAGCGCTGCAGCTTTTATCTGTTACTGGTAATGCTGCAGACTCAAGTGTTTCTGGTAACTTTGTCTTTTCTTGAATCATCCACTATTCTTCTCTGGTTTTCTGTCCTGTACTAAAGGACAGAGTCAAGATAAGCAGCTGCTTTTCTCAGCAGTACTGTAGATTTTATCTGAGATGACAGCCTACACTTTCCAAGGATAAAATGGTCATCATTATTCTCCTGTCTCCAGCTGCCATCTGAGGTTTGGGTCATTAATACTTGTAAAGCATTTGAGGTTATTAGACTCAAGGAACTAGAGGACAGCAACATGTCAGCTTTCCTTCTTGGCAGCTCGTTTTAGTGGTGAAATCAGAGCCCTGAGATGTCAAACTCCACTCTTGGGCCGACACAGAAGAAGCTTCTGGCATGACTCAGACCTTGTTTTGCTTGGCTTTTGTCTAATCCCATGTCATTAATTTCAGTGGAGGCGGCGGTGTGAGTGAGAGCAGACTGGATTTCCTTCTGTGGTCGCGCAGTGAAGGGGGTCTGAGGCTGCCTGTGCAACTGGCCCGTTTCCTCGTGCGATCATGGACCGTTCAATTGCCTAATGAGTGTTAACCTCTTGGATGCATGTGTGCAATGTGGAGGGTGCTGTCCCATTTTGGAAAGGATTAGATACCTGTCTGAACATGGGTGCTGAGGGCTGGTCAGAGAGGACAGCGAGGCTGGGTGGTACTTGCACCCCTTTAGCACGTCAGTTTGGTCATGGGACATGTTTGGCCATCCAAGGCAGGTTCCTGGGATAACTCTTGTTCTAGGAGTGAGTTAGACCATGTGTGTGCAGAAGGGAGATGTGATCTGGAAACAGCAGAGCACTTGGAGTCTGGCCTACAGCTGCCCCGTGTCTGCCCGCAGTGGACTCTTGGCAGTGTCCATCACAGCTTCCATGTTTACAGCTTGGTTTATAATCTTCTGTTCAGTCTTTCCTCTCCAAGCACGGATGATAACTCCTGAAGTTTCATGAACATGTGAGTTGGGAATTATTGCTGCTAAAGAAACTTCTCTAGGCTTGAGGAAGCTAAGGCAGCAAGAAGGAAAAGGGCAGGCAGCCACAAAACAAGGGACTGAGTCTACCTGCCAGGCCTGTCTGGAAATTCTTGTAAAGACATAAGCAGACACTGATGTAAACTGGGCCAAGTCTCAATGCGCAGCTATGCGGCCAGCTCAGTGCAGCCTTGATTGAGACCACGGTGGTGTCCTCCCTCATCTCACATCTGCACACCAATGCTTCAGCTATGTGCTTTAGCCAAATCTGGAGATGAGAAAATAGCAGGTTATCAACAGCGGAGCTCTAATCCATTCCTAACAAGCCTGAGCTTGGACACGATGCCACGTGGACAGGGAAGATGATAACTCAGGTCGCTGGTGTGGAGATGTGGGCTGTGAGTGGCTCACCTGTTAGCCAGTGGCTGGGAAGTGGGCTACAGATGCTCCCAGAGCACTTCTCTGGGTGATGGGATCCCCACTGGGGCCCCATAACCTGACGGCAGAGGGGCTCCACAGGGTCTGCCAGCCTGAACGTGGATGCACACCTGGGGGATCGTGGCTGCACCATGGGATCTAGTGTAGAAAGGTGAGGGAGATGAAGTGCCCATCCGGCCCACCCAGCAGCCTTGGGAAAGGCTCTCACTTGTGTGCTGTGGCAGTGTGTGATGCTTTCTGGCCCCGAAGCGTTGCCTGGCGTCTCTGCAGGGGGGGTTCTCGGTCTTCTGCATGCATGTTTCTTTGCTCTTACATTGGTGCTGGAGCTGCAGGGACGATGCCTGGCTGGCCTTCTGCTCCAAAGGAGTTTGAAGAGAAATAAAGAGGTCTCTGGGGCACATAAGTCCTTATGCTGGTTCTTTTAAGAACTAACCACCCAGACCAGCCCCTTCCATCCTGTAGCCTTCGGTGTACCAGGAGATCTTCTAGTAGGACCAGAGGTAAAGCCAAAACCTGACTGCACTCAGCATAGCCCTTTTCCCAACTGCATACAAAGCTGGTCTGCTCCCCTTCCCTCTAAAACCAGAAGTAATTAGCTATGCTGCGGCAGTATAATGAACAGCAGGCTGGATTTTCTTGGTAAAGCCTCCCAGAGCACACAGGAGACATCCTAATTACCCTGATTGGGCCATTATGATGCAAGGTTGATGGAGAGATGCTGGAATGTTGTTTTGCTTTTTTCTTTTACCCTGAGTCTAAGAGTGTCAGGAAAAGGGGGGGGAGGTCTCATTAAAATCCTCCCAAGACAGACACGTAACTTATTTCACACTGAACAATTGATGTTTCCTATGCTGCAGAAAGACTGAATATTAATTCCAGCAAATGGGTCCCTTCTCACTGAGCTGCCAGTGTTTGTGTTCTTAAATCTAGAGATTGTGTCAGTACTGGCTGGGGGCCGCAGCTTGGCACAACGCATCTCAGCCCGGGAGCAAATGTTTATACGTTTTCTTCAGTGGCAGTGGTTGGCTGGGGGAAAGTATCTGGACTCGAATAAAAGCAAAGGACAGGCAACTTGTTCTCACTCTGAGAGGTGACATTTTACTCTCTTTCCCTTCTGAAGTGGTTTCCCTGTTGATAACACAACAAATTTACATTGCCAGAGCACTTGGAGGTCTGAGGTGGGGATTATGGTCTAGGAGGTTATAATGACTTGACCTTTAAAACAAAACAAAAAAAAGGCGGGGGGGGGAATTAAATCCCTAAAATGCTTTGTGCAAGTTGAAATCCAAAGTCTTCATTTATGAGCAGGCAGGAAGGAGGACAGGGAGCCCTGACGTGAACAGTCTGTTCCTTTCAGAACTTGCCCCCGTTTCTTGGTGGGGGGGACCTGGCTGCTGGAGAAGGTGCACCTCCAAGAACCAACCTCCTAATGGAATAAGTCAATAAGAGCTTTAAGAAGCTCTCACCAGTGCTAGCTTCACCCACCATTTCCACCAGCACCCTACTGAGTGCTCTATGCCAAAATGTTAGTGTTTGGCTTTCTGTGGTCAAGCCCCATGGAAGAAAAGGTACCCGGCTGCATCCCCGAGCCTGCGGTGGGATGTGGGTGTGAGAAGCAGCACTGCTCCCGGATGAGGCAGGAGTCTTCTCCTTGCTGTGGCTGCCTAAGGAGAGCTCTGCTTTCTCCTCTGAAGTGCCTGGTGGAGCAGGGCATGGCAGCCCAGTGTCACCAAGCTGCTGTGCTTCCAGCAGCATGTGTAGGAAGATAACTGTAAGAGCTCCTTCAGACGTAGCAAAGGCAATTTAGTAATAACCGAACACTGGAATAATTAAAATGATGTCACTGACTCTCAGCCTGGCTACCCTGCGAGTGGAAACCTGCAGGGGACAGAAGAGCACAGGTTGGAGGGAAGGGCTGACTCATCTGTTAACTTAGTTTTAAGTGGAAGAAATAAGGTTTAAGGCCTAAACCAAAACCTGCGTGTGTCACTGTTTAACTGGAGCTTGGAGAAGTCACTGCCCCAAAGGTGTTTCTGTGGAGCCAAACCCTGCAGGTCTCCTTTTCTCATGCAGTGCCGGATGATGATGTGCTCAGTATCTGGGGTAGTCCGGTCCCTGTTGTGCTGAAAACCCACCGACTGCTGTGGTGTAAACTCAAACTCACCCTGGGGTGATGGGCAGCAGAACCTGGCTCTCATTTCCAGGGGACTAACCCTGTATGGACCTGCAAGACTGAGCCTTGAGCCTTCGGTGATGTTGCATTGTTCAGCTGCTGTGCTTGAGGAGGGCTATGCCGATGTAGGCTGCCTTTGCTTTGAAGGAGGAATCTTTCATAAAAAGGCTTGACCCCGGGGGGCATTGACGTTACTCCAGCATCAAGCTGCAGCATTTAGAAATGGTGAAAGGTACTGAGCTGACAGCCCTGGAGGCTTTTCTAATGTGCCTGTCCTCAGCACATCCAGAAGTGCTTATGAAAGCACCACTCTGTGTTCACCATCACGTCTCGTACTGAAGGAAGCCAATTCTCCCGTGTAACTTTGCAGTTGTTGAAGCCCAGCTCTACCCTTCAGGGGAAGCCAGCGCCACTGCTCTCCCATGAGCCAGACTGGGAGATCGGGAGTGACGATTTCCATAGCCAACACAACCGTACTGATAGAAAGATGCTGTGAAAGGAACAACTATTGGGTCCTGTACGGTTGTAGGAGCTGTTTCCCAAATGGACATCAGCAGGGCGCAAAGGCTCTAAGGGCACGTTATCATCTCTCGTGCCCTCCTGACATCAGGGTCTACGCCTCTTACCGAAGGTTTTCCCTCCAGTGGTGCAACAAGTTCCTTGCTCAAATGCTGGTCTGTAAATACAGCTTCAAAATGTATCTTCTGTTGTCGGGAGGCACTGAAGGGCTCCTGTCTGCTGGAGGAGCCCTCCAGTGGGAGATCGGGGCTCTAGGTGAGACACCTCCCACCCCCCCAGGTTTTATTTCTCTACTAGTTGGCGAGACTTTCCTGCATGCTGCCCCCTCCCAGCCTCGCAGCAGGGATGGAGCAAGCGGAAAGGCTGCAGGGGGGTGTGGGTGAAGGTTTAGCTGCGTTGCTTTGCTAACGGGAGGTGAGCGAGAAAGGGCATTGCTGTGTGGTCCCTGCATCTGGCAGGAGGACTAATGTGAAGCAAGTGGGCTGGGAACGTATCCGTACCTGCCGCGTGGCTCCTCTCCCACCGGTGAGTCTGTTGAATGAAATGCGTCCAATTAGCAGCCCAGGAGGACTGATGAAACACGATTAGTCAGGTTCTGGCTGTGTCCCAGGGGCCAGTGAGTCACCCCACCTTTCCCTCCTCTCCACCTGGCAGCCGCCAGTGTTGTGCTCGCTCTCCGTTATGGCTGCAGCTTGCTCCTGGGCAGGTTTAGCTGTGCAGAGACTTCAGGTGGAGAAGGGTGTCCAGGGAAGGGTGTCACCAGCCCGTTGCCTAGCAGGGCTTTGGGGACCTCAGCTCCAACTTGTCCTTAGGGCTGGCTTGGCAGAGCTGTGACTGTGGGGAAGGCAGGAGTATGTTTTACTGCCTGGTGTGGACACAGGGACGTGCATAGTGGAAAAGAAGTAACCGAGAAGGGTGAGCCGGGGACTGAATCCTGCAGCGACCAGCCAAGGAGGGCTTGGTCGCTAGCTGGGAAAGTAGGAGTAAAAGTACCTGGACCATCTGCCCCTTGTGGGAGTTTCTCAGGAGCAGAGCTGTGACATGTGGCTTCAGTCGCACCTCTAAGGACAAGGAGAGGAAGAGGAGGGGGTGGAGAGTGAATCCATCTGCCTTCCTGCTGTCTGATGAGGCAGCTCGTGAACACATGGAAAAAGTGCTGGCAAAAAGAGCTGAGGAAATTTGTCTCGCCCAGCGTAGCAGGCTGTTGATCCGAACAACTAGATTGAATAGTTTCTTTCTATCACCCTTTGGTTTTGGGGGTGTTTTTCCCCCTGGTTATTTAGCTGGATTTCCCTTAGTTTCTCTCAAGCAAGAGAGACAACGGGCTGCGTATGGGAGGCAGGACTGGAGGGAAACACGCTGCGTTCTCTCTGTGCCCTTCTCACTGCGCCTTTCAGACGGACCTCGCAGCACTTCGGCTGCCTATCTCTGCACGAATAGCTGTGTCCTTTTCTACTTAGCGATGCCTTTTATTCAGGCTGTGCAATCAGTAACCAAGGCACTGAGACAAGGGGATCACATAATAAATACAAAGAGCAGGATAGACAAAGAGATAAAGCTGAACATAAACCAGAACATCAACAGACTCTCCAATTTAATAAAACTGGCTCTGAAAAATAGGGAAAAGGGGTAGGATGTTTGGAACAGTTCACACCAAGGTGCACAGAGACTGTATAGCTACTGGAAGTCCTTACCTTACCCCCTAGGTAGGGGGACACCTCTGAAGGCCTTTGATCAAAAGGTTCGTGTTCAAAGGAGAGGCTTTTGGTCATCTTGCCCTGTGCTTTGGGGCCATTTAGAGAAGATGGCAAAAAGCTCTCTGTGTTCTTTCCTGGTTTCCTTTGTCTGTATCTCTCTTCCCAGCCTCCCAGCACATCCATAGGTATCCACATCTTTGTCATCCCAAGGTGCACTTGTCACAGCTTTTATGGGTGTATATGCAAAGGGAGGGGACCCCACAGCCAGCATTTAGACATCTGGACTAGGAAACCCCTTGGGGACAGGCAGGAGGAACAGGAGGGAATGGAAACCATGAGCCTTTGCAGGGTGGTGGGAAGGGGCGGGTGCCTCTGCTGGGACACCACCTGAATGGGAAGCCTTGTCCCCGGCGTTGGGACTAGGTCTCTCTAGCATGGCTTTCCCCCTCACGTAAATGAGATCTAAAAGGACTTCAGCCTGGGAAGATGCCTGTGTACTGTGCCTTGACTTCAGTGTGATGAGATCTGGAAAAGGTCTACCCCACAAAGACCCTTTCCAGTGTTGCACCAGCTGGTGCTGACCGCCCTTCTTGGTTAGCCCACGGTGACCCCAGGGTTTTAGCACGTGGCTTGGCCATGCTGGGTCAGACTGACTCACTTCAGACAGGAACAGACTAGTTCAACTATAAACACCTTTACTGTAAGCAAGATAATATCTTCAATGTGCTGCTCTCTGAGAGCCCTGACAACTCAGTCTGTTTTCACTTCCCTCGTACTTTCCTCATTGCTGGTATTAAAGGAGGAAAACAACCCACCCAACCGTTACCCCCTCGTTTCAGAGAAGCGTGCCAGTCCTCCGCTTAACTTCCTTATGGGAGAAAGGTAACACAATAGTTTCCCTTGTCCTGAGAGCAAGGCTGGCTTGGCATAGCACGCATCTTCCTCAACCTTCGCTCCCGAGCCCGTCGGGGAAAGTACTGACCAAAGAGCAAAGCAGCTCGATGAACACCAGCAAAGGTGAAAAATTCCTGGCAGTTAAAATGGGGCAAAGATTTTAAAGTCATAAAGCTTGAAAGCTCCGTATGTGTCTGTCTGGCTTTACTGCCCAGGGAAACGGGGGTGAAGAGTTGACAAGATACCGTACAGTCGCGGTGTGGATGTGCTGCTGCGGTGGGTCTGGAATGAAAATACAGAGCACGCCTGCTATGAGGTTTGTTCAATGACTTGAAAAGCAACACGCTGCATCTGATGATGTCAAAAGCGCCGGCGTTGCACACCAGCCCGCTTTAATCGCCAGAGGTGAGTGAATGACTGTGTTTTTCTACAGGGTGTAGACTGAAGTATTGGCTGTACTTAAACATACCTGCGAGTGTGGGGTGTGTGTGCGCTAGGCATGCCCGTAAGTGTGCGTGTGGCTTGGGAAGTCCCGTGCGGGTGACACAGTTTTGCTGCGTAGCTGCGTAAGGGTGAATTTCTGCTCTGGGTATATTGTGGGTGGCTGACAGCATGAAACCATAAGCGTGGTAAGGAATTGTGCTGTTTGATGGTTTTAATTCTTCTTTATATTAAATTCATCTACAGTAACCAATTCCTCTGTGTTTGACAAAGTGTTTAACAAGGCCCTCACAGTCCCCTGGGAGCCCTGCGCAGGCTATCCGGGTAATCCCCCACGTTTAGCTGGTCTGTGCTGTCTTTTCTCTATTCTTTGTAATGAGCAAAATTATTTCCTAATCTCTAGCTGTTAAAGCCGCATATCCAAACCACAGACATTTAATTTTCCCTCTTTTAACTTTGTAAAGCGTTTGTTATTTTGAGGAAGCTGTATAAGCAACTCTGCTTCCTCTGAGCTGCCTTTTCACATTTTCTCACTCTACGCATTGTATTTTTAGTCATGTTTAAAACCCTCTGCCTGGGGTTCCCTGATGGCCGTGCAGACTGCGAGGCACAAGAGCAGCATGAGGAACTAGCAGTGTGAAAATAGGCTCATTGGCATGAAAAGCCACAAATCTGGTGTTAGCAGCAGTAGTTTTGAGAATTGTTTGCAGTCCCTTGAAGCAGTGTAATTATTTGCCTGATTTTGCTTGAAATATTTAGGATGAGCATAAAAATCAGCCAGTTCTTGAAAATGTCCTGGTTGCCGAACAATACAGCCCACGGGAGGCAGACGGGGCTGGACCGAAAGGCCAAGTGGCAGACCTAGGTGAGACTTCTGGCCCCAAGATCTCTCTCTGCTGTTTGCTTCTAGGATATAAGTACAGCCATCAAAGTTTGCAGGTCAGATCTCTTACCAAAAATAAATATATGACACTGTGTTTCAAAGGTTCAAGTTTTGAATGAAGAAGCTCTATATCGGCATGCTGCTTGGGAATCCTGGTCAGGCCAAGAGTCGGGGAATCACTGGGCAGTGTGGTGATAGAGGTTTCGCTCTTCCAGGGTGAACACTCCCCCTTGAAATCCTCTTTCTGTCCTTTCTCTCTTTTCCATCCATCCTTTGTGGGGGCCCAGTGTCTTGTGTGACAGAATCCTCCCGTGCAGGAGTGGAAAGAAGCAGCAGTACGCAGCATTTCATAGGCCAAGGGCAGTGTAAGAGCAGAGCCCTGCAACGAAAAAGGGAGGCACCTGGACTCTTGGAGGTGGAAGCTTGTAGTTCATACGCTTCACCAAGAATTGTCTGAAGCTTCTGGTTCTCCATTGACTTATAGATCTGAAGGCTTTTTGCTGTGGTCACTTCAGAGCGCCCTAGTGAACAGCCACAGTCACAGGCAATGAACGTGGGGAAAAGTCCTCCAGAAACTGAGTCTGCTGAGTAGATTCTGGTGCCAGTTTTAGACATACGCTGGCCTCTGTCATGCTGTTGTTGTTGACAGAGCTGCTGTTGCGACATGGCTCTTTTGCGGGGCGGATGGCCACTAAGAACTGGTGCTTGAAGGTCTCGCTGAGGGCAATGTAGAGGAAGGGGTTGAGGCAACTGTTGGCATAGCCCAAGCTAATGGCAAAGTTGTAGGCATAAAAGAAGGCCATGGATGGTGTGTCAATGCCGAGGTGAACCAGCTGGAGGATGTAGAAGGGAGCCCAACAAATAAAAAAGGCAGAGCAGATGGCAACTGCCATGCGGGTGACTTTCTTGGTACGTAGCTGGAGGCTTCTTTGGGGCAATGGGACCACAGTGGTGGCCATGTGCTGGAGGATCTTAAAGTAGACCACACAGATCACAATCAATGGCACAGCAAATGCCAGCATGAACTGATAGAGGGTGAACCAGTAGATATCAGTCTCTGGGTTGGGAAGCAAGAGAGCACAGCGGACAGTCCCATCCTCCAGAGGCATAAGACCTGCGTACATCCACACAGGAATGATGGTCAGGAAGGAAAGGAGCCACACCAAGCAGATAACTAGAGCTGCAACGCACGGGGTCCGGACGTAGGTAGATTTTAGAGGGTAGACAGTCGCCAGGTAACGGTCCAGTGTCATCACTGTGAGGATGTTGGTGCTGGTGATCTGACTGTTGGTGTCCAGAGCGGTGATGATGGTGCATAGGGGAGCTCCAAAGTACCACGAGCCATTGCCTAGGAGCTGGTGGATGAGGAAAGGCATGCCCAAGAGGAAGAGGAGGTCCACAATGGAGAGATTGAAGATGAAAATGTCAGGCACAGTCTGTTTGCATCTCAGCTTCTTCTTCTTGACAATAGTGTAGATGACAATGAGGTTCCCCACAATGCCCAGGAAACAGATGATGCTGAAGAGACTGGGCATGATCACATTGCTGTACGGTGCTGGTTTCTCTGCTACTGCCAAAACAAACCAAAGCCGTGAGTGCAACCCAGAGGCAACCTCTTTACATCTCTGTGTGCTTGCCCTGTCCTGCAGCTGGATCCCCCTCAAAGATGTAGCTTGGAACAATGTTTAAGACCCTCTGCTGTACTTGGAGAGGCTCAGCTGGGGATTTGACACTTCCTCCTCTGCCACCCAATGCATGCAGCACACCACCCAAATCTGGCCATGTGTAGACATCTTTCCTCAGCTTTCCTGATGTACTTCTGTCCTGACCTGAACCTCCCCAGCTCTTTTTGGGGGACTAACATCAGGCTGGTGTGCCTCTGCACTTGCCAGTATCTGACAGGGAGTGGATAGTAACTTTTCTTCTAGGGAGCGCTGGGTGTCCAGCCATTTTGAGGGGAGTGGGTGAGGCAGCTGGTGCTTTCCACATCAGAGAAGTAAGCCTCAGTGTGGGTGCCAAAATCTGGATATAGTCAGTGCTCAAGCTGTTGTCAGAAAGCTTCAGCTCATCTGTTGGGTAGTTTATCTATTGTACAGTATGAGAGAGTTCATTGACCATGCAGGCAGATAACTAATGCTTATCTATGCGTGTCCAGAGAAGGGCAACGAAGCTGGTGAAGGGTCTAGAAAACAAGTCTGATGAGGAGTGGCTGAGGGAACTGGGGTTGTTTAGTTTGGAGAAGAGGAGGCTGAGGGGAGACCTTATCGCTCTCTACAACTACCTGAAAGGAGGTTGTAGTGAAGCGGGTCTTGGACTCTTCTCCCAAGAAACTAGCGATAGGACAAGAGGAAATGGCGTCAAGTTGCGTCAGGGGAGGTTTAGATTGGACATCAGGAAGAATTTCTTTACCGAAAGAGTGGTTAGGCATTGGAACAGGCTGCCCAGAGAGGTGGTGGAGTCGTCAACCCTGGAGGCGTTCAAAAAAGGTGTAGACACGGCGCTCCAGGGCCTGGTTTAGGAGGCAGGGTGGTGTTAGTTGATGGTTGGACTTGGTGATCTTAGAGGTCTTTTCCAACCTTAATAATGATTCTATGATTCTATATTGTGAGATCTGGGACTGTACCCTGGCTGTGTCCCACCTCTGTTGTCAGGGTTAGGCCAGAGCATGCACTCCTTTCCCTCTTCCTTCCCTGACCCTCTCCTTTTCTCTAGTTTCTTTTCTGGAAAGAAATGCAGGTGTGTGGCCAGGCAGGGTTTTGGGAGTATGTTCCAGAGTGGCCCTTCAACAGGGAATGCCCTAGTTGTACATGGAGAAAAACATGGCTTAAAGCTGCTGTCTCTGGGTTCTGGATGTAGGTGGATTTCTAAGACGAAATTCTTGCCTGATAGCACTATGCTTATTAGCACTGATGCTGGACTGTTGCTGTTTGGCTTGGGAGGCCCAAACAATCAAATTCACATTTGCCTTGTCCCCAGCCCGGGTTTAAAATCACATTTTGAAGGCACAAACCCTCAGTGCCAACCAACAGGGATTTCTGCTCTGGGGCACAGAAGGTGGTGTCTAAGGCACAGATTGTGGTACTCTGTTCTGCAAGACTGCCATGTGCAGTGTGTGATGGAGTCTTAAATCACCTCCTCAGCTGAGGAAAATCTCATTTCATCTCATTACTCCTCTCCTATGGGACCTGTCTTTTTTTTTTTTTTTTTTTTTTTTTTTTTAGGGGAAGGCTTTGTGCGAGTTATTTGTGTGGCTGTTACAAAGACACACATGACAGCCCCTAAGCCTAGACTGCATGTGCCTTTCATTGAATTGCAGGTGATTCAACGTGGTATTAATTAGTAATGCTTTCAGTCACTGTACTATTCCATCTCCTTAGTGGCCTACACCTGTAGGAGAAGTGGGGAGGTCTCCTCCAACAGAACCTAGGGAAATCTTGAAAATGAGATTAAGTGAAATAACAGATACTCATAAGGCGCTGCCTCTGCCAAAGCGGTACCTGCTTGCTGAGGTGGTATTTGCTGACTTTGACCTCTAGAATTCTTGAGTACGAGCTTCTCCGGATTTACTTTGGTGTGACAGAGAAGCTTGACTGAATTGGCAAGATAACTGGGGCTACATCGCTGGCCTGGCCTGTGGCTGGGAAAGTGTGTGCCGTATCAACGGTATGTAATATTTCAGTGCTCTTAGAAGTGGGACATGATGAGCTGCCACTGCCTCAGCCCTTCTGGCACTAGGAAGCAGCCAGCTTAGGCGTAAGCAAGGCCAAGGTCAGAATCCAGTAGAGCTGTTGCTGCACCATTTTATTGGAAAGCCTCTATGCATATGACAAAGCAGCCAATGAGGCAGGGGCCTGAAGGTGAAAGCCAGGCTTGGTTGATGAGACAAAAAAGTTTGGTCCAGGCCATTCATGGGGTTTTAAACGGTCCCTATTCCTCCTGGCTGCTCGTTAATGCAAGGAAATGCCCCGTGTTACATGCCTTTTGGTAGATAACATACTGTCATCAGCACCCTATCGAGACCTGATGCTTACTCTTCAGCATCCAGCCTGTGCATTTCCTGAACATCCAAACAGATCTCACACCTCCTTAATGCTTGAAGGTGGCAGACTAGAAATTGGAAGACTATGACTGTGGTCCTGCTGTTCTGCACGTAGCTATTATGAGTTCTGCTCTCCCCTCTTTTAGCCCCAAACTTTGTTATGAATGTGGTGGGAATGGATTGTACGAGTGAACCATAAAGGCCACTTGGTTAGCTGGAAATTGGGACAAAATGTCCTTTTCCTGCAGTATAATCAATAGAGTGCTCATGGTGACCCTGTAACATTTGGAATGAGCTCAGCTGGCCTTAGAGCAGAATGTGTGCAAGCCCAAAGGCTTAATCTGAAAGGTAGTCTGTATAGTACTGTAGCATCTGTCCTGCTGTTGGTATTTGTACAAGCAGGACTTTCAAGTGTTATTAGCTGGAAGCTAGTGTGAAGCTGTAGTTCGTGTGTATCGCGCGCTGGAGTCAGAAGTGCGTGACTATCAAATAATCAAAAGTTATCTCTTTTCTAAAGCCTCTTTCATCTTGAGATATGGCTGAATCTGAGTTTTCAGTGCTGCTGTGCACATCCAAGTGGCTGTACTTTGTTTACTGAAACAGCTACTTCAGGCATTGATTTGTCCTTGCTTGTAGATTTGTGGCTGCCCTGTTACTCTTAATAAGAGTCCCAAAGGGGACTGCTCTATGTGAACTGAATGAGGACTGGCCTAAATTTTTTTTCTCTAAGGTGATTGTTGTCCTCAGCCACGCCCAGATACATAGGAAACTATGTCTTCACTGCATTTCAGAAGGAAGCACCTAAGGCACGCTTTCAGTTTATAAAGGACTGACCGCTGGTGGAGAGGGTGTCAAAGACCACGTATAAAACACGTCCTGTTAAAGAGTTTCACCAACTCGCAACGTTGAGAACTGGCCTGCCTGACCCTAAACCATTGATTTGGGAACAGTGGCAGCATGGAGAAAACAGGAGACCGGTGGGGATCTCCGCTTCCCCCTCCAGCGATGTCTCATGTTCTGTGCCTCCTTCCCCTCCCTGTCTAGCTGGGCTGGTTCATCTCTCCTCTGCAGCTAAGACCAACGGGCTGCTGGAGTTAGTACTGTCTCACAGCCAAAAGGTAGCGAATCGCTTCAAGCCACTGGGGCCAGCGGCGGTGGCCGGGCTGTATTTTGATGCTGTATGGTGTCCCGGGAGGGAGGGCTGGGGCCCGGGGGCCCTCCCCAGCCCCCGGGAGGGGGTTAGCCCCGTCCCGCCCGCCGCCCCGCTGGGGGCCCGGAGCTGTCC
>WAAD01018421.1:127364-140644 GCA_013389945.1 Fregata magnificens | reverse complement strand
CGCTCCGCTCGCCCACTCCCGCCCCGCCGAGCCCGGAGCAGGTACTGACATCAAAGAGCAGCTGACTCCGCCAGCCACGTCGTCTGAGAGCATCCCTCCACCGCCGTCGGGTGGGAGGGAATGCCGGGGCCGGGGAGAGCTGCCCTCCTCGAGTGGGAGGGGGCCGAGTCCCGGCCGGGGGCTGGGCAGTGCCTCGGTGGGGCTGCGGCGAGCGCCCCTTCACATCACTTCCCCATGCCGCCCGCGAAGGGATGGCTACGATCTGCGCCTTCCCAATTACAGCCAGCCTGCTCTCGCTACCATCAGTAGGAGAGGAATAGCAGATTCGGTCTTTTAAGGAGCTCTGATCTCCTGCCTTCAGTGTCTATCTTTCTCTCGTGCAGAGACACCTGTACTTTTCATCCCTGAGTCACAGGCACGTCCCCACTAGTGGCATTGGGGGGATATCAAGGCACCAAATTACCCACTGAAAACTCTGTTGCTTTGACTCTCTGACCCCTCTAACTCTAATTCCAACCTGAGACACTTCACTTGTAATTAATTCTCTGCTGTTTTCTGCTGTTCCACTTCTTGCCACAGCTCATTTGCTTCCTAGCTCCAGAAACTAGCTCTGTTGCTAGCTCAGATTTTATGTTCTGGTTTTTTGGCCTTAAAAATACTAGGCAAGAACCCTCTTGGGTTTTGAGAAACTGCTTTGCTCTTTTTCTGCGCCTTGCCAGAGCAGCAGCCTGCTCTTTTCTGTGGCTTTGAGCTGATGATCTTGTTGTGCTTCCTGCCCACTGTTTATACCTGGGTTGGGTTCCTCCATTATGGTTTGATAAATCACATGTTACCAGGGCAAAAGGATTTCCTGCACTGAAAAAGCATGATATCATGTCAGAAGTCTGCAAGAAAACCAGCAGCAACAGGCAGCTTTTTGTCTGTGGTAGAGTGCAGCGTAGGGGATTGGGTTTGCTTTATAAAAACTATGTCTGCCTGTCTGGAAATCTCCCTTGCTTCTGTCTCTTTCTTTGTAGTTGTAAAGGCTGGCATCAACTGTAGGGGCCATTTTTTTGGAGCTTCATAAGGCCGTATCAATCAGGACTAGAAGTAATCTATACCATTAAAAACGAGGCCCAGCACACGTACCAGCAACAAGCCCAGCATGGGCTGTAAGCCAGACTTGGCAGCAGCATTTTCAGTATGGGCCCTTTACTATGTAAGCCAAAGGAGTTCATCATTATTAGGTTGTCCTCTAGTGGACCAGCAGCAGACAGAAATCTGGAGCATGCTTTGCCCAGGCATTGTAGCTCTTAGGAATTGGAGACAGGCTAGGGCCAATTTGTCTGCTATGCTGTGAGGTTTTTGCTGGGTCTCTGTGGTTGCCTCAATCAGTGATTTGCCCAAGAGGTTTTTCCCTGGCAGATATCTATGGTATATAAGACAGTTTTGAACCTGCACAGCTTGTGGAAAAAAGTGGTGTTTCTCAGTTGCTTAATATTTTCTTAAAAGACCCTTTTTTTTCCTCACATCTTGGGCAAATCTTAGTGTCCATCTATACGGGGTTACTACTGCAAAGCAAGCTATGGTTTGTATACTGGGATAACGGAGCTGGGGCAGGACAGCTGTTGCGAACAGGGTGCTGTCCTCTGCAGTGAGTGCCTTCATGTAATTTTGCTTAATCCAGTCTTGAAGTACAGCGTATGAGTGTTTGCATGGGAAACTGGTGGGCAGTTGCTATTCCAAATGTTTTCCCTGCATCAACAAGCTCCTACTCACTCTCCCTGGAGAGGAACTAGCTACCTTATAGCTTTCAAAGAAAGAACCTGACATTTAAATTCAGCAGTTTCTAAAGTTATTAGCATTATAATAAGTATACTTATTATATGCAAAGTATACAGCATTATTTTTAATTTGCAATCTCAAATATTGCTATTCAATTAGAAACTCCCTTGCATTTGAGGAAGCTGTAATTCCTCCTTCCTAGCTGTAGGGGCATGATAAACCACAGCTGCTCCATCCCTGATGCACACATGCCATAGCTGCAACGACAGAGTCGTGCTCAGCACTTGAGAATCACTTCGCAGCATGGCTATGTGACTGTTTTATTATTGGGCTCTCATGTTAAGACTTCGACAAGGTTTGCTTCTCCCTTTTTGCTATGTCAGTAATCTATGGAAGTTCTTGCCCCAAAGAGGGGCTGGTCTCTGTAAAACCAGCCCCACCAAGCTGAAGGGAGAGAGAGAAGGAGAGGAATATTAACCGCAGCAATTGGTGATGCACAGCCTGGCTGTGAGTAGAGCTCGCTGTCGCCAGGAGGAGCAGGCACAGTAATCGGCTCATTATCTGGCTGAACACTTGAAGACAGCATCTCTCTGAAGGACTAGTTCTGTGAGTGCTCATCTACTGGAAACTCTGCAGCAGGGACAAGCTCTCAAGGGACCTTGGGATATAGCCAAGGAGTTGTACTAACCACTCCATGTAATTACAGGGAAGATTGAGGCACTAACCCCTTGAAAACACATCTTAGAGAGATATAGTAATTAACATTTAAGCAGGGAACTGCCATCTCCTCAGCCTAATGATGTAGATAAAGGTGTGGAAATGGAGCTCAACCCTTGAACATAAAAGAAAAAAAAATTACTTCTTCCTACAAACTTGGCATCACCACTACCCTTAGACCATCCTGTCTGCAACATCACTGTTATGAAGAAAGATAGTAATCTTCCAAAGCTGCTGCTAGGCAAATTCTGCGACTAGGGAATGAATCTGGCTGGTCTAACAGTGGTTTAACTCTGAAAGGCTCTTGCATTTCAGTAATGAGTTATATTTCCTGCGTCTGTCCCAGCTGGAGATCCTGTCTTACGCAACACGAGTAGAACCACAGCATCCCGTGGGGCAGAACGCAGCGCCGGCTTCTGTTACCGCGCTACTGAAACCATTTCCCCAGCTCGTTTCGCCAAATAATTTCTCATTAAATGGAGACTTTCTCATCTGCTAAATATTTATTTAGCGCCTAGCTACTACTCTGATTTGCACTCTGGAGAGAGGAGCCTTCACTAAAAGCCAAGTTGCAAATCCTCCCCTCTAACTCACTGGTCTCCTTACAACTCTAGACTTACAGAACAGGCCTCTGCATTTTTATTGCTTAGCTCTTTGTTTATATTGATCAAATAGCCTAATGGGTGAAGTTTTGCCCTTGCAGCAGCCTTAGGGGTAGGGATGATTTCATTTAGGATGTTAGACATAATGCATCAACCCTCCATACTGGCTGAGTACTTGAATATTGTTGTCTCTGTCCGATAGCTGCACATCAGCCTCACCCCTTTTCAGGCAGGATTGGTAAAGTAGTTTCCAACTACTGATCCTTTTTCCCTCCCTTGATCCTGGAAAGTGAGCCTTTGCTATCACTTCTCTCCTACAGGGAAGGAAAATGTCATGTGGCAAAGTTAAATAATTTCCCTAAAGCCGCATGCTGAGCTTGAGGTCAAAAATTGACAGTAATTCTCTCTACAACAGCGCTGGCTTAGGCAGCCTCTTATCCATCTTCCTGCAATGATTATCCCAGCACAACTGCTTGTATCCCCACAGAGGGACGTGTGCTGAATGTAATTATTTGATTTAAAAAAAAAAAAAAAAAACCAGACCACAGAAATCCCAAAGGTTTGAAGGAGTAGCTTCGTCAAGGCAACTGGATGGTGACTCAGGCATTGCTGTCATCGATCTAGATGTGTGCTGCAGATATGGTCTGGCTGATTGGAAAGAAGTTGCTGTCATGTCTTGATGCCTGATTCGATTCAGATCAGTGCTACCGTGTGATCCGGTACTGCCCTGAGCTGGTATTAATGAACATGGAGCCGTGGCCTGAGACTGAGCTATGAGCAAAGCCCTGATTTCTCAACTCCTAGACTCTGCTTTCTCTTACACGTGTGCATCTCTAACGAACGCAGCAGGGTGAATTCCCTCTTTCAGCTGCTCGATAGTCATGCATGGCTTTACAGGAATACTTAGCTAAACAATCATCTAAGCCCTCTTGTTATCCACGCTGGATTTCTAATTAATTAGCACAAAGTTGGCATTTATCTGAAACCAGATGACCACCACCTCTCTCCCCGCAGGCTTCCTGACCTTGAAATGACAGGTCCGAGCTGCCTGGTCAGTCCTGGCTCATTCGAGTCCCACGCTGCTAATTTGAGGTTTTAGCCTTCAGCCTCTGCCCATCCTGGTTGCTCGCAGCAAGCCAAAGGCCAGGGCAGGAGCCTTATGTGGTTTTGTTTTCATTGCTAAAGGTTAGAGGATCCCAGAGACAAAAGCACAGCCAAAAATAACAAGAAGGGGCCGAGCGGGGCTTGCCCTGCGATGGGGAAGCCGAGAGGTTGGCGGGCTCCACAGCTGTCTGTGGCCGATGTGCTGAGGTCAGGGATGCGGATGTGCGCTCGGCGAAACGGGCAGATCCTATTGTCAGACATGAGAAGCTGCCGGCAGCTCTCGGCGTCTGACAGAAACAGCCAGGAGCCCCCAGGGAGGCAAATCCTGCCGCAGGGTACGGTGTTAGTCGCTGTGCTTCCCTTTTACAAGAGGCGTTAGTGCAAGGAGGAGGTAGCCGTAACCTCAATTCCTTCTGGGTCTGAACAGGGGGAAAAAAGTTTTGGCTCAGATCTGTGGCTCGCAGATAACCCTGCACGGGGCTCAAGAGGAGGCAGAGCAGGAGGATTGATGCGGGGGGGTTGGTGACCAAGAATAGATGTCGGCCCAACCCAAAATGAGCGCTCTGCCACCCTTTTCAATGAGAATGGTGTTGAACTTGGAAATGGAAATTAAAAATCTGAGATGAAGCAAAACTAAAAATCCTGAGAGGTTCAAGTCAGGGAGGCGAGATAAACTCCAGTCGGTGCCTGGAAAGAGCTGTCACATGAAATTGCAAATCCAAGCGCAAGGATTTATGACAGAGCTATCAAAAAAGAGAGGTGGTGTTTTATAACCAGAGACTGCAATCCTGCTGCCTGATTCTGAGCAGGGGCAGGAGGGAGGAAAGCAAAGATAGCTGGTTTTTGAGCTGCGGTACATTGAATCTATCTAAAGTCTAGCAAAGTGTTTGATACAGCATCCCCAGGAAATTCTTAGGTTGGAGAAGATGTGGAGAAGCACAAAACCTGTAAAATGAATAAGGAATAAATCACAAGTGAGACTGAAGTCTTGTGTTGAGAGGGGGGCTGTTAGCAGTGGTAGCATGGGATGGGAAACCCTCCTGACGTGGACCTGCAGGCCCCAAGAAAAGCTCTGCTCGCTTTGGCAGTCGGGTCACTGGAGCAGCCAGATGTTTCTTTCCTCTCTGCTTCCCCCCTGGCAAATCAGCCATATGTGCCCTGTGCCGCTGCTGGGAGCGGAGACGTCTGCCGGGGTTGGAGGCAATGGCTGAGGGCACTGGAAGAGGTGGGAACCTTTTAAAATGATAATGAAAACATAAAATGATGCTTATTTATGAAAACAATAATTGGTAAACCACTTAGCCCCTTGGGCTGTTAAACGCTAAGAGCAGAGACAGACGTTTCAGCAACAGCAATCAGCATTTGTTGTCAGCTGGGAGTTCATTAGTTGGAAAGACGGGAGAAGAGCAAGACGTGGGTTCGGCGTGAGCTCCCCATTTAACATGGCTCAATAAAAGGCAAATGTGATTCTCGGAGGGACCGGGTGAGACGTTTCCCTGGCAGGAGTTACTGTTGTATAAGATGGGGGTGAGGCTTCCTCTGCAAACCTGTGTGGATTTTCGGTCTTTCGTGTCCAGGTCTCCATAGAAAGTCAAGCTGCAGAAAGACTAAGCAGGTCAGGGCAGAGTCGGGGCGCAGGGAGGTGACTGGGGTGGTGCTGGGGACGGGCAGACCCGATACCACGTCCAGTTTTGCAGGTCAAGCTCACAGAACGAGATGTTTTCTGAGATGGTGCTTTCTTTCCAACTCGATGCAGGTTTCAGGAGAAGGGTTGAACAAGACAGAAGTTGGCCATTTTGCTGGTTGCCTTAAAATATTTGGAGAGAGCTCTTCTGGATAAAAATCAGCCCCAAGTGTTATTTGTGATTGACTTGGTTCCTGGAGGGTTTCGCGGCAGTAGAGGACGCAGATACATCAGTGCGATACTTTCTAAATGTCCCGGTTTGCCTCTTTCTCTCCTCTCCCCCCGATTTTTTTCTGCTATGTGAGAAGGGCTGTTCGTCTAGAAGGCAAGGAGGATATTTCTACTGCCTCCTGCCCTGGGTTATTGCTGTACGCAAAGGCCCCATCCCACATCTTGAGCCACTGTAGCCCTGTGGTTCAGTGCACTCGGATCGTCTTCCCGCCGGCGCCGTGCACGGTAGCCTTGCTCGTGCCGGTTTTTTTTTTTTTCCCCTCTATGCCTTATTTTCCAGACTGGGGTGACAGTCAGTGCCTTTGTAAAGCAAATTGAAACGTACTGTGCTAAGTTTTGTATAAGAGCGTGTGTGTGAATCTGGGCTGCTGAGGTTGCAGCCAGGGTTGTCAGCAGACCCAAGAAACCAGACCTATCTCTAGGTCCAGGTTTCTTTCCTGTCAGAAAAACGTAGTTAATTAAAGCCTTCTCCTGAAAGGAATTTCTTAGCCACATTAGAGGGATAACAAAGAGAAAGCCGTGTCCTTAATCCTGCCTTCTCATCTCCTGGAAATTCCTTCCTCTCCTGTCTCTTTCTCTGTGTCCTGATTGTTAAAAGAAATGAGAAATAATTTCCACTTGGAAAAAACCCAAGACAACAAAACTCCAGCCCAGCTGATCGTGGCAGAAGCCAAGGAGATGGGAGCTGAAAGGAGGGAGCTGTTAATGAAGCATCAGCGGCGAGCCAGGGGCAGGAGCTGGAGCCCGTCCAGATGGCACCGCTCATCTGCCGCATCCACTTTGCACACGCATCCTCTCGGGGAAGAGCCCGGCCGAGCGGCCGCCCTCTGCAGCGCTGGTCAGCTGCAGCCTTGCCCGCAGCCCCGAGAGGGTATTTGCCTGGGCTACTCCAGGCCTCCGTTCGAATCCCCCCTTGGGTGGGGAGTCACATCTTCCCTGCTGACCATCGAGGGGAAATGGAGCCCCAGACTGGTTTTTGGCATTGCATTCCTGCAGGGATGCATCAGTGCTCCAGTTGCTGCTCTCCCTCTGGCCACCCCTGCCAGCACAGCAGAGAAGGGCTGGGAAGAAGGAGCGGAGGATGCAGAGAGGCAGGGAGCAATGGGAATGGAGGGAGCAACAGGAATGGGGAGCGGGGCTGGCAGTGTGGGGAGCAGGGGTGCATCAGCACCGCCCCGATGGCAGAGCGTGCTGTGGCCGGGCAAGCAGCACCCCGTCTGCAGCCTGAGCGCCCGCAGCTTCCCTTCATCTCCAGTCAACCCAGATATTCCTGTTTCCTGGCCTGACAGATAAGGCGGCCTCGCCATTAATCAGGAGGCCTGGAGAATGGGATCAACGCGAGGCAGGCGTGCTGCGGAGTTAATCTCCTTTACCTCCCCGATGACGGATGGAGCTCATTGCAGGCATTAATCAAGTCTGTGTGCGTGTGCTGGGCAAAATGGATTAGACACTGTGCTGTTGGCAGAGGTGCTCCCCCAGTCCCTGGGCAATCCTGGAGGATGCCCGACGCGGTGGCGGTGCCAGCCGGGGCTGCAGCACAGTGGTGTGGTATGGGTGACAGAAGGATGACGGCTGCCAGATCCTGGGGAGAGCTTAGGTGTGCCCCCACTCCTGCTTGGCAGGCGCTGCTGTGCCTTTCTCTGGGGACAGGGCTGGGACTGGACCGCGGCTGGACTGTGCTCATCTGTGGGACTACTTTCCCAAATAACTTGCAGAAGCTGCTGGGATGGTTCCAGTTGCAACCGAACATCTCCAGTTCTGCAGCCCCCAGACCTGCCTTTTACCCAGAGGAGACCCAACTGCCTGTGTGGTGAAGCTCAGATGCGAACGGAGCCAGAGCATCAAGCAGCAGAAACTACCTGCAAGCCCCTGGAGTCTCTGGGAAAGGGCTGTCCTGGATGCGCAGGAATAGGACCCACTGTCAGATCCCAGCCCCGGTAATCCCATGTAAAAGGCTCTTTTCTTCTGGTGTGAGATCAGTGCAGGGCAGAGGTGAGGGAGATCGTGCCCCAGCTCCAAACTGTGCTGCAGGCTAGTTTGGACGTTGTGGACTTGAGGAGCTGTGTCTCAGAGGCAAAGCAAGACTGTTGCAGACAGCATCAGAAAAATGATCTTCGTCTGCTTCAGACTGGTGTTGGAGGTACCGGCCCGTGAAAATAACCCCAAGTCCTTACCCTCCAGAGGGAAAAGCTCGGGCCCGAGGAAGCAGAGGGAAATGCCCAATTCATGGACTGTGCTGTAGCACAAGTGTCACACCACAGGGAGCAGGGTGCGGATTTCCATCTTAGCCACCCCACAGCACCTGCTTTTCCCTTAGAAATGAGCGGCTCGGGGTATTCCTGGTGGGGAGCCCCGAGCCCTGATCTCTATTGAAGCGATGCCGGTGGCCGGCATGCTTCCTGCCGCGCGGCAGCTGGAGGTTGCAGTATTCACTGACAGCCAACGAGTTGTGGTTTTCCGATGATTAATGACACCTCCCTCCTGACGGGAGCCATTCAGCCTCCACGGTGCTGGATGATAACAGAGTCGGGGTGGAAACCGGGCATTTCCAGAGAATAACATCCAGTGCAGGGACCGTGGTGCTGGGGTTGCGAGTCAATCTATTCCCGCCGGGCTGATCCTGGAAGGGGACCCAGTTTCTGCAGGTAAATGTCCCTGACCTTCATTTCTAGGATGCATGCAAGCGGATGGGCAGAGCCCAAGAGGTTTGTTAACAGACATTTTCTTTTTTCCCCTCTGCCTTAAGTGCAAAGCCCAGCTGACATCAAAGCAACCGAAAGTCTAATCCCGTTTTGAATCAGTGCAAGCACACGCAGCGAATGTTAAACAGGGAATCCGGCAGCAAAAAAAGGGAGGATTATCTTTAATTTCCTGAGAGAGGGACTGAGCAAGGGAGACGGAGAGAAAAGAAAGGCACAGGACCAGAAGGAAGTGGCTGTCAGCGCAGGGAGGCTCGTGGAGGAGGAGGAAAGCAGGCGGACGGGGAGAATAGTGTGAGCAGCAGCACACGTGTGTCGGGGAGAGGTGAGTCCAGCGGGAGCCAAGCGTTGGCATGTGGGAAGGCTGCTCCTGCCGGGAGCCCCACGCCGGCGCCTGCCCAAGTTCCCACATGGATGCAGGGAAAGGGATTGCGCATAGGGTTTGCCGTGCCAGGGCAGAGGCTGGTGCGGGCTGTAACTCCCAGCTCACACGTGTTCGGGCTGTGGCTGTGGAGTTGCTTTTCGAGGGAGCTCGGAGCTGGACTCCTGGGGAGTGATGTAACCGAGGGCTGGTTACCTGAGGTCACACGCCTGTGGGGATTTCTTTGCTGTAAAAGACTGTAGCTGAGCAGAGCTCCCTAAATCACCTCCAAAGCCCTCTTACCTGCTGGAGAGCCGACTAGGTACGGTTTACGTTGCTGTCTGCCACCAGCAGGTACCACCAGCTCTGCAAAGGGCAGTCACCGCTGCTTTTCATACTGTGGCTGATGTTCAGCTTCGTGGGGCACATGCACATGGAGCTGCGTCCGGGTTCTGGCCTGGGGCTGGGATGTGTCCTGGCATTGAAGCCCTACCGGCAGCGGTGGCTGGCCAGAGGCTGCAGGCAGCAGCTGTGCTGCACGTGGTGTGGGGGCAGGAGGTGTCCGAGGCCAAACCGGCCCAAACACTCCTCTGCCAGAGCCTGGTCCCTGGGAGCACAGCACCCTCCTCCTCCTTGTCAGCAGTGCATCTCCCTCTTGATCAAACCCCCTAATTTTTCTCCTTGGACTTCTTTCAGTAGCAGCTATTGCCAGGAGGGTTTATGAAAGGCGGAGGAGTAAATGCATACATAAGCACCTTGTGTGTCCGGATCCCCGTCCTTCTCTAGCTTTGCCCCCGTCCTTCTCTAGCTTTGCCCTTGACGTTGGGGCCAGGGAGGTGGAGTGCTGAGCCAGGTGGGAAATGCCTGTCCTGGATGGAACATGGGAGGGGACGGATGCCTGCGCAGGAAAGGGTCCCCGGGGATGGGATGTAACCGGGAATGAGACTGAGGCTTGCTGGGCTCCTTATGGACAGGACCAAAGCCCAGCAGTGGGGCACCCATCACCTTTCAGTGCTCAGTGAGCCAGGCGCTGTGGGAATGAACATCAGGAGCTGCAGGAAGGGCTCCCGGGGGTGGCTTTAAATCTGGGCAATAACCTGCTTTCTGCCGCGGCCTGATTCAGTGCAGGAGAGGCTCTTCCTCACCCTGCTTCGCCTTCAGCCTACGCCTTCCTCCCCGCCAGGACACATACTGTGGTGCCAATGTGGGGTGCCACAGCCTCCGCCGTGGTGGTGTTGCCCTCGTGGGTGTGCAGGTACCAGCCTCCAGCCCCGCTCTGACCCTGAACTGGGAGTGTCTGGGCAGCGGTGTCTGCACACCCGTCCAGGGAAAGCAACCCTCTCTGCCTATGGGAATCCTCCTCTGCCTGCACGGCTGCCTTCACTCCCGTGTCAGTTTGATCCTCCCCCTGCCCGGGTGCGAGAGGCAGCCTTGGGGTTGCAGCAGCAAGTTTTCGGGTCGAGCGGGACATGCTCCCTGCGGTTTTAAACAGCAGCGAAAGGAGGAGCCTGAGCCACAGCTGAGAGGGGAGAAGTGTATCTCCATCCAGCTGGCTCATAACATACTTAAAATGTTTTGGATGTCTGGTATTGGCCTTTGCAGACCTCCTACCCACTTGGTGGGGATGAGATGGCTGTGACTTTCCAAGTTTGGCTTTCGTGGGTGAGACTTGGGAGCGGGAGTCTTGCACTCAGATCTAGGAGCTGTGTCTGTCACGCTCTCACCTGGAGCCAGCGCTGGCCGCAGAGCTGCTGTGGACGCTGCTTAGTGCATCGCTCCTGCCAGCGGGGCTGCTTCCCTCCCTGGCAGCAAATGCATCCCTTTGAGTTTTGGGGTTTTTTTACCCCATCCTTAAAATAATCTCAGAGTAGAGAGGAGGGGTTTGCACAGCTGCTGGGGCTGTGAGACAAGCTGGGATGAGCTGGCAAAGTGTTGCGCAGTGACGTTTTGAGTCAAAACCACATCACCTATAGGAGCAGCTAATCCGCTCCTCCCCCTCAGCCCCTAACCCAAAAAAGCTGCTTTGAAATGTTGCACTGAATTAAAAAAACCCTCCTTCCCAATACTTTGCAAGGCGACGATCGGTGTAGCAGGAGCCTCTAGATGGCAACATCGACTTGAAGAGCTGCAAGCAGGAGCAGGGGCCCCGCCAGACCCGAGCAGCCCGACCCGGGTGGGAGCCCCCGGGCCCCGCACCCAAAGTGGGGAACACGAATCGGTGCTGCCTTGGGCACCTTTCTGCAGGGGTTGAGGACGTGGCCGGCCACCCAAGGGTGCCTGCACCCTGAAAACCCCCTAGGCTGCAAACATCTCGTCCCAGTGCAGAGAGGTAGCAAAATGTTAAGGGGGTTTCTCTGCAGTGGAAACTCAATCGATGCTCTCGGCGCCTGCTCTGCGGCCACAGGGGAATAAATGTCATGGCGGGTCTGTCGGCTCTGCAAGGTGGACGTGGCTGGAGCCGCTGGCAGGCCTTTGTGCCAGGATCACCCACCAGCCGTTCAGCCTCTGAGAGTCAATGGAAACCTGTGAGATACGTGATGGGAAATGGGGGCTGCTGCCTGCTCATCCCTGCTCTGCTGCCTGCCTGTACCCGCTCTGCTGCCTGCCTGCGGGCAGGGCCGTAAAGCGAAGGCGTCGGGCTTTGGTGCAGAGTCGGGAGTGCCGATAGGTGGTTTAATGTTCAAAGGCGGCGCTACAAATTGTGGATTTCTAGTAAATCGGGGTAAACCCTCCAGTGGCACCCTCCATTCAAAAGGCTTGTGTGACACTAGAGTTTAAAGCTTAAATTACCTGGCTTTAACCACACGAGTGTAACTGAGGCGGCATAACCTTTGGGTGGGAATACCAGTGTGGCATGCCCTTACTGTGCTGTAACGGTGTGCTGCCAGAGGTCGTTGGGGTGGAAAAGTCCTACCCCTGCCTGAAACAGGATGCACATTTTGTACAAAGCAGGGCCTGGGCTCCTCTTGTGCAAAGTGGGTTTAGTCTGTGCTCAGGGAGCTGCAAAGCTTAATTAAGATCCTTAAAAGGACAAAAGGTGCTACATAAATTCAGGGATTATTATAAATGTCACTGCGCTTTACAAGCTCTGGTAAAACTCACGGGAGGAATAACAAGACCTTTCACTTCACAGCCCTTCCTAGCAGGGCTACTTACAGCTTCACGCTTCAATATAGCAGCCATAAAATGTTGACATTTATAATTAGATGTGCATAATAATCTCTTTATTCCCAAACTGAAAAGAGAGGGTGTGTCCTGAAACGTCAGTTCCTCCTCCTCGCCGAGGATCCCCCTTATTGGGATTGTTCATGAAACCATCATTTGGCAAAATGTCTCCGAGCCTGGTTCGAAGAGGTACCGATCTTTGCAACTCCCCCAGGGAGCTGTGGGCTGGGCACTTAGTGAATAAAATCAAAGCCTCTGTGTGTTTTTGATCTGATTAGGTGATGATAATCCGGTGGTATCATGCAGCAAAAGCTGTCCAGCTTTATTAGTCAATCTCTTGTTTTAAGAGAACTGTGCTTGGGGGAGCACTCGGCTCTGGTGTTTCTGTTGAGGACTGGCAGAAACGGGTGATTTTTGGTGGTTTTAGTGCCTTGTGAGAGTAGGATTAATTTGGGGCTTGGACAGCTGGGGCTCGGTGGGTTTTGGTCCCGTGGGTGCCATCAGCAGCTTTGTTCAGCCCCTCTGCCAGGGTGGTTGGTGGTGGAGGGGGCAAAGGGCTGACCGGGTCAGACCGGGGCTGAAGGTGGGGTATCGTCCCCCGGGGCTTGGTCCTGGACCACTGGGTCGGTCCCAGGCCGAGGATGGGGGATTGCTGCCTGGGGCCAGTCCTGGACCACCGGATCGGTCCTGGGTCGAGGACGAGGAATCGCCCCTGGGGCCAGTCCTGGTCCACTGGGTCGAGGGTGAGGGATCGCCCCCCGGGGCTGGTCCCGGACCACCGGGTCGGACCGGGTCGAGGGTGAGGGATCGCCCCCCGGGGCCGGTCCCGGACCACCGGGTCGGACCGGGTCGAGGATGAGGGATCGCCCCCCGGGGCCGGTCCCGGACCACCGGGTCGGACCGGGTCGAGGGTGAGGGATCGCCCCCCGGGGCCGGTCCCGGACCACCGGGTC
>WAAD01018421.1:105684-126822 GCA_013389945.1 Fregata magnificens | reverse complement strand
AGCGGAGCCCCCCTCGGCCGGGCGCGGGGCTCCCCGGGGGCCCCCTCGGGACCCGGTCCGGGTGCCCGCTGCCCTTCTGCATCGTCCCTTCTCCGCTTACGCGGTTGGGTCGGGTTGGTTTGTTTGGTTGGGTTTTTTCCCCTCCTCTCCCTCCTTTTTCCCGGCGCTGCCGTTGGCTGCGGGAATGTTTGGGATACTTTGGTTCTCCAGGTGGATTCCTGGGCTGGAGGCTCAGCTCTGCTCGGGTGGGAGGGGTGTTTGCCGTTGCTTTTCCAGCTTTGTGTGTTTCTCGGATTTTACCTTTGCTGCTGCTCCTCTCTCTCGAGAGGCTGAAGAGGTGGAGATCGGTATTCGGAGCGCTCGGTACCCCGAGTTACTCGCTGAGCCTCGCCTGCTTCGGGCGAGGTGGGCAGCAGCACCGGGCTCTTTCCTGAGTGAGGCCGTGCAGACTTTTTTAATAAGCGAGTAAATAGCCTCAGCACCCTCGCGCTCGCTTTTTGTGAGCGCTTTTGAAGAGCGGCGCAAAGTTGGACGCAGATGCAGCGCACGGGGTTAAATGAAATACTTTTGAAGATGGTGTAACGCGGGAGGTTTCGGAAGGGGATTTGTTTGCGGCGAGAGGTTAGTCTGAGTCAAGTGGCTGAAACTTTGTCATAAGGTAGATAAGCCGGTGCAGGTGCCCCAGGACGCGCTGACCTCGGTGGGTGCCAAGCCCCCAAGCAGCCCCAGTGCCCAGGGGCTCATCAGCTGAACGAACCGTGGGCCTCAGGGGAGCGACAACGGGGGAAGAACCCCCTAGGCTGGTGTGGGAATCTCAGCATCCCCTTGTCCTAGAAGCTATGCTAGTACCGGAGCATCGCCTCTCCGGCTGCCCTGAATACCGCTGCGCCCTGGGGAGGGCTGGAGCACGGGGAGCCCACGGAGGGTCCGTGCTTGTGGGCAGCTGCAGCTTCCAGCTTTATGGTGGGTGGGCTGAGCGACGCTGTGCCACGGGATGCCCCTTCTGTTCCCCCCCTGCCCCGACCCAGGCAGGACCTCTCTTCCTGCTGTTGCCTTCTCTCCCCTGTGGTTTCCATCCTCAAAACAGTGACCTCGATTGCTCGGAGGAAGCAACACCTACTATTATATAAATGGCTGAGGGTGAGCGCTCTGGGAAGGGAGATGATATGCCTGAGCCGTGGCTAGAGGAACCGGAGCCAGTTCCGATCCAGCCTGGATCAGCACAGGGGGAGTTGCAGGGTGATCTGGTGACGGCCTTGCAGCTGGCACAGAGCGTGCTCCCTGCCCTCCTGTGCGCACACTCCTCCACGGGCATCGGAGCAGCCTGCCAGATGCATGGCCCTGAACCAGGAGGGATTTTCTTGCCACCCAGTTTGGGCAGCCCGGGCGCAGCGGGAGAACATGGGCTGGGAGGTGTGAACCGCTGCTGCAGGACCCCGTGCCCTCTCCGGGGTACCCTAGCTGGCCAGGACGTGGGCTTGATCCTGTTCTCCTGAGTGTGGTTGTGCTGCTGAATTACACCTAGCTCCTTACTTGGGCCAGAGAGAGCTCACGTACTGGTTAAAGAATGTCTTGGGTCCCAGGGCACTGAGCTTCGCAGGTAGTTCAGAGGGCAAGGGTTTACCCCTGTGTGGGAGGGGAAGGGTGCCGGGCAGGCTGCCCCACTCCCATGGGCTGCAGAGGACTTTGGCTAAACCTCCCCAGCTCCATCCCTTGGGCGCTGCTGTTACCAAGCATTTCAGGTAACACTGCCACCAGGAAGGGAGAGGGGGAGATGTCGTGGTGGCCCGAGCCCCGTGTGCTGCCTTTAGGGAGGGGACAGCGTGTGCAGCCCTGGAGGGATGGGGAAGGAGCTGTGCCCCTGTCCCGCTCCTTGGCCACCCCCCGACAGCACCCTCGGGAGGTTTCCTCTGCAGGTTCTTCCCTCTCTATTTAACACGAGGACGAGCCAAGTCCCGCCAGGACTAAATATAGTCAAAGTATTCGTTCTTCGGTGCAGATACAAAAGCTGTCACGATGGAGCCGGGAGGTAAATGGCCTTCGAGGGCTGACTGTGCTCTTCCCCTCCGCAGGTCCCGGGCTGCCGCGCCGGGGCTCGGCCGTGTGCGGGGCTCCCCAGCGTGGCTGCAGCGCCGTCGCCAAGAGGAATGCTGAAACGAAGGGGCTAATGAGCACCAGAGAGGGAGGATCTATAACTTCCAGATGGCGACAAGCCCGTAATCCCTTTGGGAAGAATTAGGGACTCATCAGCATAGCAGAGCCTGGCGAGGGGAGCAAAGCACGACACCTCCGGCTCCGGGAGTGCTGCGAGAGGCCGGGGGCATCCCGATGCCGATTGCACCGGCCGCCCTGCCCCAAGCTGCCTGGCTTTGTCTTGCGCAGTCTTGATGCTGCTGGGAGCCCGTCCCCGAGTGCTGAACTATTTCTTGTTTTAATTGATCGCATGTTCTCCAACCAAACCCCATCCGGGTGCTGCTCCTCCCGACGCAGAAAGGGACTTCAGCCCTTAACAGAAAGACTTCTTCCTTCTGGTTTTTATGTCCCGTGGGATTGTAAAGTATCCTTCTTGCTGGATTTCGTCTCCCATCAAAGTGTGTTTTGAGGAATTACGGGCTTATTCCCATGGCGTTATAAACCGCCGGGATCCAAGGGTCACTGCCGTCCACGCCACCGCCGCTCCCACCTGTCTGCGATGGGGCGAGAGCAGGAGCTGATCCAGGCCGTGAAGAACGGGGACGTACCCAGCGTGCAGAAGCTGGTGGCCAAGATCAAGGCGTCCAAGAGCAGTGAGTATCAGGGTGCGGAGCTGTGGGCTCCCTCTCCCCAGCTGGGCACCGCTGCCTGTGCTGGGGCACGAGTCCCGGCAGCGGGTTTGATCCAAGCAGGGGTGGAAGTGCTGGCTCTGAACCCCGGTGCACAAGTTACGCCACGGCCGGAGGCGGGAGCGCAAGCGCAGCCCGTGCGGATGAATGACCGGGCTGTAAGCGATCCTCCCGGCAGGGCTGGGGTTCCCCTCGGGCTCGGGGCCAGGGACTCTGAAGTGTGGGCCGCTGAGTGGGGACGGGCGAAGGGAAACGGCAGCGGCGGGGGGAGGTGAAGCTGCTTGGAGGGGGGACGCCACGACAGAGGGTCTTTAGCGGTTGCCGCTCGCTCCTGGCTGTATTTATCTTGTGAAAAATTATCATCCTAGCTAGTCAACTGGAACCAATCGTCAAGCCTTGAATTTCAGTCTGGTAATGTTTAACCCTTCAGCAGCGCTGTTTTCTTGCTTGTGCTCTCGGAAAGGTCACCAGCAAGCACGGCTCGGAGCAAACGTTGGTCTCGCGGGGGTCCCCAAGGGCACCAGGGTCCTGCAGGCGCCACGCAGCGTCTGGAGGAGATGGGAAGGGTGGAAGGGTGGAGGAGCAGATCAGGGCCGGTGCCACAGTGCCCTTGTGGAGAGCTGAGCTCCTGGTCACTTCTTGTGACCTACCGAGAGGAAGAAAGTGGGAAAAGTAAATAAAAGGGTTCTCGGCGCGGTGCGTGGCCAGGGGAGGGTGCAGGGCACCTGCCTGGGCTGTGGGAGCCGCTCTGGGCTGGGGGGTGCGGGACCCCCTGCCAGGGCTGCTCGTTGTGGGGGGTCTCGTGGGTGCATGCGGGAAAGCTGGAGGGGAAAAAAAAAGTGTCCTGGGGAGGGAGATTGGGTAGGAGAAGAAGCTTTAAGGCTTCTTAGGAGCAGCTCAGGGCAGAGAGGCTGGTGGTGAGAAAAGTGAGTTGGGCTGAGGATTATAAATGCAAGAAGGGGATTGACTCCCTTGGGTCAGCTACTGGAAAGCTTTGATTGGGGCCAAAACTTTGCAAATCCCGACTGCTGGGCCTGCAGGAGGGCTGGGGGCCGTCTCCTCCCTAGAAGAGGGGGTGCGTGGTGCCCCGTCCCTGGGTGAAGGGACTGGGTGCCATTGCTTCCGCTTGCAGCTCGGGGACTGCGCCCGTACAGGGTCCCTGAGCTGGAGCGAGAGAGATTTGCCTGCGCAGGCGGGTTGAAGGACACCCCCAAGGCAATAAATAACGTCAGGACGTGAGCGTCCCGCCGGCTGACGCAGCCCCGTTCCCCTGAGCTGGTGTCCCATGGCCGGGCGGTGCGGGCAGGCTGGGGTGCCCGTGGCTCTCCTCCTGCGCACCCCGAGGGGTGAAGTTACACTTGTTTTCGCTGGTCCCCTCCAGTAACTCCCTGTCAGTTAAACACCGTCTGCGTTTTCTCTCTGGCGTCTTCCCCTCCCTCCAGCCGTGGGGCACCCACGTGAACACGTGTGTTTAACTCCCCCGCTGCAGCAGCGTCAGCAGCTCCCTCTGCTTATATTCCTTTGGGGGGGCGCAAAAAGCCCAGACCCCTGCAAGGCCACCGCTGCAAGCCCTCGGTGGGGCCCTGTGCTGGACCCGCTCTGGGGGCTTGCCTGGTCGCAGGGGCTCGTCCCCAGCATGGAGGGCATCGCTGCTCCCCATCCCGTACTGTTCCCTCTCCCTCCTCTCGCCGATGCCGTGTGAGCTGAGCATTTACTGCATTTGCCGCTCATTAAAGTGCCTTTTCTATATGACAGGCTGAGATGTGGGTTCTTTTTTTTTTTTGTGTGTTTTTTTTTTTTGTTGGTTTTTTAAAAATCCCTCTAAGAGTCCTTCTGCTGTCTCAGTGGATTGGGAGCTCGGTTGCTGTGATCAGCCCTCTGGGGCTTCCTGTGCCTAAAAAAGTCACCTCACATAAGCAAAAATCAAGCGCCAGTCCCGGCAGTGGGAACTTCAGGGACACGTTTAATATTCACTGTGCGCAGCCCTCCTCCCCGCGCAAGCGCTGGCGTACAAGTGGGTCACGGCGCCTATTATTATAAGGCGATGGGGCGGGCAGGGAGAAAGTTTTGAGGGCAGGAGTGGGAGGGGAAGGGCAGGCGTCCCACCTGTGGGAAGGGGACATCGGGATGATGCTGTGGTCACTTCTGCAGCTGGAGGGGGGTCGTCCCCCCTCAGGAGAGCCAGGCAGCTCCTGCCGAGGTGGCCGCGCTTTGCTGAGGTTCCCCAGCGCAGCAATAGAAACGTCCCGCTTTTTAATTTCCTTCTCTCTCTCCCTCTTCCCTCCCCTCCCCTCCGCGTCGGAGCGCCGCAGAGTTTAATTGAAATTGTTAAACGACCCGTCACGGCTTTGGCCTTTCTCCCCAGCGATCAATCACGTCCCTGGGCTGGCCGCGCTCGCCAACAATGCACCAGTTGGCCAGGCCGGGGCGGCTGCCGTGGCACCGAGGGGCTGGGGCTCCCGGGGGAGGCAAGAGGCAGAGCCCTGGCCGGGGCTCTCATTCCTGGGAAGGGGTGACGGCTCCTGGAGCTGGACGGTCCCCAGCAAGGTTGGGGTGTCGCCATCCCTGACTGTGCAGGGCTAAGGGGCAGGGGATGGGGGATGCTGGAGTGATGCCGGGGGGTGGGTGTGATGCCCCCACAATAGCCAGGGGCTGGAGGAGCTGTGGAAGCTGACGGGAGCTGGACTCACTGTTTGCCTTCCTTGAGGGAGTGGTGAAGGTTTTTGTTTAAATGTGCGCGAAGTGCAAAGAAAGGGCGGCAGCTGAGCAAACTGGCGTTAAACTCTCAAGGACAGGGAGCAAAGCCCTGCCGGGGTTCAGCTGCTGCCTCGGGGAGGTCCGGCCAGCTTCGGCCAGCCGCTTGCCCCATTTCACCAATGACTTACCCCGTTTCACTAGCTATGTTGGGGCTTTCCAGACCTTGGATATATCAAGGACAGGCGTAGGCACCTAGGACTTGGCAGTGTCTGGGCTGTGACCTAGCAATTTGTTAAATGCCAGCAAAGCTTGCAGGGGGTCTTGGCTTTATCCCCACGCCTGGGTTGGTGCCCCTCGTTGCTGTGTCCCAGCAGCACAAAGCACAACAAGGTTTTCCCAAGAGCAGTGCCGGCCCTCGGATGCTGCTGGCACTTGTCTGGCTGGGCACGAGAGGGACAGTGCTGCTCTGCGTGCTGCGAGACCGCAGCAGGCAGATGTGGGATAACTCGCTCACTCCCTCCCTCCCCCTTGAATTTCCTCCTAATCCCTAGTAGCTATATCAGCTTAAGCCCCAAAGCGTGAGGTTTAGTATCTCTCCTGTGATTTGTTAGCCTTTGCCACTGGCACTCTGTGTCCCCATCATCTGCAGAAACACCTGCCCTCCCTTCGTGTCCTGCCGGGCTTTTTCCTTCTCTCAGTGGCAGCGGGTGCGTAGTTATTTGGGGAAGAAGTTGCTCCTTTTTGCAGTTTGGGGGTTATTTTGTGATGATGTTGGATGCGCCTTTGTGCTGGCCAGCCAGCCCGGCACACCGTCCCCCCTCACCTAGGAGGACCGTCCTCCTCTTTGCTGCTGCTCCCAAGGGAGGTTTGTCCTATGCCCTGGGTGCTCTGGTTGCTCTGCGTGGTCTGGCTGCGGGGAAGAGCCAGGACCGGCCTCAGGCAGGATCGTTATCATTTCAGGCTCTGTTACACCCGATAGCTTTCCCTGCTGGCGGTGGTGCAGGGACGTCTGGGCACCCTGCCCGCTCCGGTCCTGCCCCAGGCGGTGCAGGTGGCTGGACCCGGCTCTGCCACCGAGCCCGAGTGTGGCCCTGGCCACGTCCCTTGAAGCCCGAGTTTCGAGGACGGGTTCCCAAGCGTCCTCAGCCGTGTCCTCCCCTCCTCTCCCCGCGCGCTGTAGGTCTGACGGGCTGGACCGGCTCCGCAGCCGCACGCCTGCTTGGAAAGGCCATGGGCACGCCTGCGGAGAGACGCCGAGAAACTCTGCCGAAACGGGCAAAACTCCCTCTTCCGCTGAGACGGAGCCAGGAGCAGGGCGAGGCGCCGTGCCCAGGGGAGCCCGGCTGGCAGCCGCCCCGCGCCGGGGACCCCACTGCCCCGCAGCCTGCTGAAATCGGCTTTTGAACCAGCCCGCGGTGGGTGGGTGGGTGGGGGAGCAAAGAGGCTTCAAAGGCTCCGGCAAGCACGGCAGCCGCAGGGATGGATGGCGGCAGGGCTGCAGCTGCGTGGCATGGGGTGGGTCTCTCCTTCCCTCCTCCTCCTCCCGTGGCTGCCGGCCTCCCCGGGATGGGGGTCTCCTACGGCAGCCTGGTGTTTGCTTGGTGGGTTTTCCCACCCGCGTCCCGGCTGTCCCAGCTCATGGCGGGGTTTAGCCTCTTTTTTTCCACCTCTCTTCCCAGGAAGGAAGAGCCCCACGCGGGCAGTGGCGGTGACAGGAGTGAATGGGCAGTTGTTTTTCAAAGCCGGCCTCTGGCGGGTGTTGTGTTTGGAAAGGGGCCCAGCTGCCACCAGTGCGCCTGGAGCCGGGGAAGGCATCACCGCGCCGAGCGCGGGAGATAAGGCACGAGCAAACAGCGTCGCACGGGGAGACGGAGGAGGCCACGCTGGGCATCGCCCGGCCCGGCGGGCACAGCCTCCTCGGGGTGCCCATCCCCGCGCCACTCTGCACCCCATCTCTCTGCATTCACAGGTCCACATCTCCCCCTGTATTTCTGGGTCTGTATTTCTGTCCCCAGCCTTTGAAAGCCTGCTGGCAGGGCAGCCTGTGGCTCCTTGCTGTCAGCCTGGGCTACCTGCAGCTGCCTTTTCCCTGCCTGGGTAAAAGAGCAGGGGAAAAAAGGGCTAATTCTGGGGAAGGGGGCGAGTGTGGGGTCTGTCAGGGCTGCTCCGGGCCGTGCTGCCTTCCCTTGGGGGTGGCCGGGCAGCGCTGGGGTATCCCAGGGGCTTGCCAGTCTCTCAGGGGGATGCAGAGATCCCTCAGGGCCGTGGATGGAGTCGGGCTGGCGGCTATCCCTGGTGCCGCAGGTGGGAGGCTGAGGTTTGGGGCAGGAGGGGGGATTTCCATCCTTTGGGCACTTCCCGGTGACTCAGCCCGGACCAGGGGGCTCAGCTCCCCCTTCCCGAGGGCTGCAGGGGCCGTTTAGGCTGTCTGACCCAGAAACACAGGACAATTTGGATGACGACAGCTCGAAGGCAGACAGGGAGGGCAGCCCCGAGCCATGGGACGGCATGTGCCAGGCTGCTGGCAGCACACGGGCGCCGTAACGGGGACAGTGCTCCCCGGGGCTGCGCCCAGGCAGGGGAGGAGGGGATGCGGCAAGGACACCGCCGGCGCGGGCGTCCCGTCCTCCGGCTGGGGCCAGGGACGTGCTGGGGGCACAGGGCTGGTTGCAGGCAGGAGGGAGCTGGTGGATAAAGACTTTCTGGGTGGCAGCGACCCGTGCAAAAAGGCAGTCGGCCCCGCAGGTTTGGGGATGCTGCGTGCCCCCCGCCGGCGCTCCCCGGCTTTCTACCACATGGGAGAGGAGCTGCTTTTAGGTGAAAACATCATTGTGCTCTTCCTCCTCCTCATTCCCTCCCAGGGCTGCTGGGTCCGAAGATCTTGGCTGTGACCTAGAAAGGGGTTGCAGCATTGTCCCTGTTTAGGACAAGTAGGTCCCCGTGGACCGCAACGGTATCACCAGCATCACTCCTGCCACCTCTCCACCAGGATCCTGGTGCTGCAAGAAGGTTTCCCTGAGAAGGGGGGAGTGAATTATCTGATCCCAGCGGTGATCGACAGCATCCCCCATGGAAGATGGTTTCCAGCCGGCCGGGAGCGCGCTACTGCGCGCTCCCGGCCGGCTGGAAACCATCTTCCATGCAGCATCGCTCCGGCAAGAGTTAAAAGAGGGGCTGGATGCCGTGCGTGTGTGTGTGCATGCACGCGCCCTGCTTTGTTTTTAAAAGCGCCTCGGCTGGCCTGGCCCCCTGCCAGACCCGGGGCCCGCCGCTGGCAAAAACTCCGGCAAAGGAGTATGAAAGGGGCAGAAACTAAATAACAATAAACCACCTTTTTCTGGCTGCTCTAGCAAGAGCGGGGGTGGGGAGGAGCTGCGAGTACTCTGGCTCCCCCAAATCCCATCCTGGCTTCCCCAAAAAATCGTGCCTGGGATGGAGAGGGAGGGACCTGCTTGAACCTTGGGGCTGCAACATCGCCCGGGCCTTGCCGAGGTGTCCCGGTGAGTCACAGACCTGTCTGGAGATGCCGAAACTGCTTGGAAATGGCTCTGCCAGGATGATCTTTACCCTCCCGGGGAAGGGCTGGACACCCTTGCCCATCCCTCGCTCCTGCGGGGTGCCCGGGGCTGCGGCAGACTGTGCCTGGAGTAGGTGCGCAGGCACCCCATGCTGTTTTCAACCCCCGGGGAAAAAGGCCGGAGCTGCAACCAAGCACAGCTTCGATGGTGAGATAAGGGAGCAGGGAAAACCTGTGCGTGCAGCAGGTATGCGGCTCCTGCAGCATCCCAGGCCTGGTGCAACACGTCCGGCTGCGCTTCCGCCAAGCCCTGCCAGCGCTGGCACCGCTCCTCCGCCGGCCCCTAACCAAGGCGGCGCAGAGAGCGTGTGGCCCCTGGCACTGCCGCCGTGCCCGGACCCTCGCCCCAGCCTCCCTCCGGTGCCATCCTTGGAGCTGGAGCCCGTACTGGTCGACCCTGGTGGGCAGCTGTGCCGTGAGGGGTGAAAACTCCCAGGGTTTCGTAACACCGCCCTCGGCCGTGGGCACGGCCGGTTGTGTGAGACACCGTGTCTGCTTGCAAAGGGAGTCGGTGAGCACGGTGTGGTCGTCGGGTACCCGGCACGGAGGTGCCCCCGGGGGGCTGGCTCGGGCTCTCCCACCCACTTTGCAGGTGCCTCTTGCCCCCTTAGAGCATTGGTCCCAGGGTCTGGCTGGCTCTCGGCCCTCGCTCCCCCCCCCTCAAGCAGCTCATCTTGGGGCATCGTCTTGTTTCTTTGCCAGGACGGGCATGGATAAGCCTGAAGGGGGGTTTCCAGCTGGAGCCTAATTGGGTGTAAACAGCAATAGGGAGATCCTGGATTGGGAGCCCCATGGACCTTCCCCTCCCGTGGGTGTCCTCTCTCCCTGGGCAGGACACCTAACTCATGGTCTGTGTGGTTCCTCGGGGACCTCCCTGGATGCGTCCCTGCCATGGTGAGGCCACATGAGCACCACTTGCCTCAGCAGTCTCCGAAAGGGGCCAGAGTCCGCCCCGGCAGCTAATCATTGCCTACGCGGGGGATGCGGGTGCGTGGCGAGCCCAGCTGGCAGCGTTGGGGCCGGCACAGCCACAGCAGTGGGGATTGCTCTGGGCTGCAGCCCAGGCTGCTCTGGTTGGCCTGAAGCTCCTCAGGTTTGGTTTTGTTGGGCTGACGTGGGTGAGAAGGGCTGCATGAGCCCTGCTGGCTTCCCTGAATGAGCACCCGCTAATCCTGCTGGGTTAAAAAGAAGGGAAACGCTCCTCCTTGCAGGGGAATAGGCTCCTGCACAGAGGAGCTGCCTCTGACCCTGCTCGGTGTCTCCAAGCCCCGAGGGCTGCTCAAGCCTTGGGGGAGCCCCCAGCTTCCTCCTCAGCGGTGCTGGGGCACAGGCAGCTCCCTGTCTCGGAGCATCTGTCCCGCTGGTTATATTTAGCAGCACATGCTGGGTTGCACGTGGGTGTCCTGGAGCTGCTTCTCCCTTCCCTCCACCCCAAACCTGGTGTGGACGTGGGGGGGGGTCCAGCTCTGAGCCCCCAAAGTCATGGCTCTGCTCTGTCCTGTGCAGCCTGCTCCGAATGCCTGCGGCTTCGCAGGGCCGAATTCACACCAGGTGTCAGCGTCACCCATGAGTATTGTTCTGGATAAACATCTCTTCCCAGGAGCAGTGCAGGTGGGTGCCTCTGCTCAGCCCACCTGGGGACAACCCAGGCACTGGGATGGGGACCGGCATGTGGCCGTCAGCCCCCTGAGCCCCCATGCGTGGCCAGCTGTGTGCTTGCAAAGCTGGCGCCTTGTCAGCCAGGAAACGACATGCAGCTTCCAGGGCTGGTTCGCTCTCCCAGCTCTTTCCCAGCAGGGTTGGCACAGCTCGGAAAGCCGTTTGCTGGCAGGGCCTGGGGATGAGGCAACCTGCCGTGATTCCCTGGCCGGGGTGGGGGGCACAGGGAGCCGCAGGAGGGGTGGCACGGTGCAAGAAGGGGTGCCTTTTCCTACGAAAAGGAGCCAAGGGAGGTGGGGGGACCCTTTTTCCCCTGTGCACCCCCTTCTTTCTCCCCACCACCCCCCCGAGATGCTGCAAGGCGGCAGGCGGGGGTTTCTGCGCTCAGCTCCCACGTCCTGCCTCTGCCGCCAACTTGGGCTTGCCGGGGCCGTTCCCAACACGCACCCGCCGCGCTGGAAAGGCGTAAACAGATCGGGTTGCCGGCAGGGGTCCAGGGAGCGGGCAGGCCTTGGCTTGCATCCCGCCACCGCTCAGTCGGGCCGGAGTGCGGGGAGCACTGAGGCAGGGGGACGGGATGGAGGGGGCCGAGCTGGCGGTGGGGTCCCCGCAGGCAGCAGACTCCCTGCGGGAAGCCGGGCACAACCTTAGTTTGATGAGGTGCCAGGGATGCTGTCGCTGCCTCAGTTTACCTCTGGTGCTAAGGTGGGCCTGCTCTTTAGGGGTTCGGAGGCGTTGATGTACTGTCCCCCAACCCCCTTTCCCATCCCCACGTAGGAAGCTGCCAGCCAGAGCTCAGCCTGTGGACTGGGGGTCCTCGAATCCAACCCCTCCTTATCCATCGCAGTTGTATTCTGATGCCTTTGACCTTGCTGTAAATCAGCCCTTGTCCCTCCCACAGTACGTGGGGGGACGGGGCTGCTCCGTGTCATCCTTGTCCCCAGCTGGTCCCCGAGCAGCTGCTGGCCAGCTCTGACACCCGGGCTGGGCGATGGGAGGAACCCGCTGCCCTCCTTGCCGGCCCCAGAGCAGCTGGGACAAGGGGAGGGAGACAGGAACGTGGTGCCTGGAATAACTCGGCAGCGGCCGAGGTCCCCGTGGGGATGGCGAGACGGGCACGGGGTCCTGGTGTGGGTTCCTGCTTCCACCACGGGGACGGGGAGGTGCCTCTCCCGGGACATACCGTGTCACCGGCTGCTAAATGCATTTATCCGTGATTGCTGCTTCCACCTGGGGACGCACAGGGTGGTGCAGGGCACCGCAGTGATACGGCTGTTGCATCCCTCTCCTGTGGCCTGCAGACGGGGTCCCGCTGCAGACTGGGGTCCTGGGGGAATCCTTTGCTGCTGCAGGTGGGTGAAAACATCCTGCTCCAGCCAACGTATGAGAAAAGCACCACTGGCCAGACGCTCGGCAGGATTTTGGCAGTGGCTTCTCCCACTTTGCGGTATTGCCCGGCCAGCCGGAAACCCGGGCAGGCGGCTGGAGGGTCTGACCTGGCTGGCAAAGAGCCCTCGCGCTGGGCACAGGCAAAGCCCTGCTGCCCTCCTCAGCCTTGGCAGGGAACAGGGAGCAGTGGCAGGTTCGGCTCTCTCGGGCTGCTTGTCCCAGGCCGGAGGGAGCTTGGCCCGTGCCTGCCGGGGACCCACCCGTCCCTCTCCCCTTCCCGCTGGTGGCAGCGTGGAGCGGCCGGGCGGTTCCTGCTTGCTTTGGTAGGTGACCTTGCGTAGGGGATGGGAGCGGCGAGGAGAGACGGGTGCCCTCTGCGCCCTTGCTGTCGCTGGAGAGGGGATTTGGAGAGGGATCCCTCCCATCCCTCACGGCTTGGGACCTGCCAAGCAGCCGCTGCTGGGTGAGACCCTCTTGCTCTTTCCCAGTGCAGCCGCCAGGAATGGCTGCAGTGCCACGGCATCTGTGGGGGCAGTCACCCATCCAGCATCCCTTGGGACCAGCAGGAGCCAGAGGCCACGTTTCGGCTCTGTCCAGGAGGGAAGGAAATGCTCAAGCTGCTCAGATCTGGGCTGCAATTCAGATGCAGCCGGATAGCCCACACATCGTTTGCTGGAAGGCGGCTGTAGGAAGCAAAGAGTCTCTCGTTTCGGTTTGCCAATAAAGGGTAGAGGCAGCAGCCCCCCGGGAGTGGAAATCCTTGGTTCATAGGGAGGAAAACCCAGATCCCAGGCAGCGTCTGCCCCGTCCCCGCACAGGTCGGGCTGCGTGCGTCCCAGGGACCCCGCCGGCGTGTCCCTGAGCGGGGCTGGCAGCAGCACTGGCTCATGGGGTCAGAGTTGAGGAAAGGCATCCGCAAGGTATTTTTAACCGCGTGTGACTCCGAACCCCGGTCGTGCAGCCGCCAGCAGCAGTCTGAGGTTAGTCCTTGGCTGCCGACGGTTGATTGCCCATGGGCTGGTGGTGGGGAGGGGCTTTGGGGAAAATTCGGTTCCCGGTCACTGGGGTCTCGGGAAGGAGTGATGGCTCTTGAACCATCAACCTTCTGGGTGACCTTGAGCAAACAGCTTCACCTCCGGGTGCCTCCCCTCCCATCCTGTGCGTGCCTTGCCTAGATTAGAGCATCCAGGGTGGGGACAGCCGCTCCGTCTGTCCCGGCAGCGCCTGCTCCAGGCATGCGGCAGCTTCCCCGGGGCCAAAGGGGGAGGATGTCGCAGGATTTCCAGCCGCCACATCACTGTGTGCTTTGAGTACTGGCTCCACCAGCTGGAGCGGCTCCCAGCTGCCGACAGCCACATGTGGGTACCAGGCTGGCAGTGATGGGGACAGTGCCGTAGGGCCGTGGCAGCCCGGTCCCCCAGCCTCAGCCTTGTTTCACTGCCCCCAGGAGCTGCATGATTTGCTGCAACCATCCAAGGTACAGCGGAGGGCTGGGTCCTTCCTTGTTTCACTCCCTTGAGCTCACGGGGTTTTGCTAGCCACTCTTGGCTGCTCTAATTTTTATCTGGGTCTCATTGTTAGAACCATAAAATAAATGGCTATGGGCGTCAAAACCCTCCAGGTATAGGTGGGTTGCTGCGTCCCTGCCCACCCTCCCTAATTAACTGTTGCTCAGCAAATCCGGACTTACTGACCTGCCCTAATCTTCCCGTGCAAGGCAAGCCCTTTGGCTGCTGGCTCCTGCCACTCGCCTCCAATGTCTCCCCAAGCCTCTCATGTCCCCCATCAGCCCGTATCGTGTTCACAGCCCTGGGCATGTGATGGAAGATGGTACCCCAGGAAGCGGCATCCCCCCGCGCAGGGCTGCTGAGGTTGTTTTCCTCGCCGGCAGCTCCCTCTGTGCCCGCACTCATGCCGCTCTCACCGTCCCCCCGCATCCTGCTTCCCCTCTTTCTTCCTCCCATTGACCGTCTGCCGGTTGGATTATTTTTCCCAGATGCTGCAGTCTGCAATTTTCCCAGGTTGAATCTGCCTGGGTTTGTTCTCCTAATCTCTCTAAGTCCCTTTTGTGTTATTTCTGCCCTGGTTGATCTGTGGAGCATCCTCCACAGATTATATTAATGTGCCATTTGCTTGGTATCATGTTAATGAGAACGCGATGTCGGTAGGTGCAGCCCCTTTACCTGGGTACCCAGGGAGCCCTGTGGCCCCTTCCCCGGCTCCCAGGGGAACCAGTTGGAACCAGTATGGACCCAGTTGAATGGGAGCCTTGGCACGTGGTTAATGCTGGACCAGATGCTCTGCTGGTCCCCACGTCCTGCAGCCCACGGGTGGCGTGCCCGGCGATGCACCACAGGCGCAGGCGGAGCGTGCCCTTGGCCACCGGCCCCCGCCGCTATCGCCCCATCTCTTCCCTCTCGGGAGGCGTCCTGTCCTTTCGGAAGGATGGGGGAAATGGAAAAGGCTCCACCTCTTCCCTGGGCAAATACAGCTCCTCTGAGTTCATATCCTGGAGAGCGGAATAGCCAGGTCCCAGCAGGGACGGTGACTTCACCTCCCGGTAACGCGTTTCCCCGGCCAGCTGGGAAAGGAGCCCTTGTATCTCTGAAGGAGCCGCCCGGCTTCCCCCACCCGAAGCCTTTCCCAGCTGTTTCCATCCTGGCCGGGGCTGGGGGATGCGATTTCGGCTCTGTGGGGAAGGGGTGTTACCGCTCCCCTTTGCCAGGGGAGCCGGGCCGGGGCGCATCGCTTTGGGGTAGGCAGCCAGTGTGAACCCCCAAATTATTGCGGGGAAGGGGAGCGAGCACCGTTCATCCCACCACACAGCTGAGGTCCTTCTGGGGGCCTGAAACTCAAGGCACGAGCACGTGTTTGGCTTTTGCAAGGGGTGAATCTGGCTCCAAAGGACTCCTGTGATGCTGTTTCCCCCCCTTGGCGTTTGCCCCCCTCCATCCCCGCTGCGGCTGTCAAGCCTCGGGGGCGAGAGCTGCACCTTCTTCCCAGCTGCGTGGATGGGGACAGGGTTTCCGACTCTGCTTTTCCTTTCATTGTTCTGGGAGCCTTCGCTTTGAACAAGCTGCCTGTTTTTTCCTGCTTTGCTTGGTGGGGGAAGCGTCAGGGGGAAATTGGGGGTCTGGCCAGGGGTCCTGGGGTGGCTGGGCTGGGGGTGAACGATTGATGTCTGTGCTGTGCAGGGATGCTGCCCCTCTTACCTCCTGCTGCCAGCCCCTTAAAAAATATTAATTGTTGGATTTTCTCTGGGAAAAAGGCTCCCAGCCTTTCCCAAAGAAGGAAAAAGGCTCCCAGTTGACTCCATGGTCCTGCTGCCATGTCCCCAAACCCTCCCCTTCGCCTCTTGTGGGTCCCCAGCCCAGCCCAGGGAGGAAGGCAGATGCCTTGGACCTCTCAAACTCCTCCGCCTTTGCCATCGCCTGCCTTCACCATCCTCCACCATCATATCTGAACACGCTGCAGGATGGGAGAGCTTAGAGAAGGAGAAAGCACAGATGAGGAGGGAGGCAGAGCTGCCAGAGGAGACTCAGACATGCCATCGGCAGAGACAACTTGGTGGCAGGGACAGCTTGGGCTCTGCGTGGCTGTAAGCCCTAAGATTTGGGCTCAAGCCAGGGGTAAATGGTGGAGGCTGTTGAGGTTAGAGGCAAGCAGTCTGCGTTTTGGCATGGGCTGCTCACCGCGCAGGGGTGCTGTGTCCAGCCCTCGGGATGCTGTGAGGAGCCGCCGGGAGTTCAGCTCCTTCCAGGTTGCTGTACCTGCTGGGGTTATTCCAGCTGGACCCAGGCTCTTCGGAAACCAGGAGCGGGGCTTGGGTGCGACAGCTGTCGCGCAACCTGTGCAGCGTCAAAGCAGGCAGGGCCCTGGCCGGGGCCGGTGCATCTCGCACCCAGTTTTGGTAGGTTTCTCAAGGGATGAAGACACCAATGATTCTCAGGGAGTTGCCAGATGCTGGTGTAGGGAAAGATAAGGGGCTCCCTGCCGTGTCACACTCTCCCGTCGCTGCCATTTGCCCTGTGTTGATGGGAGTCTGCCTCTCTGATTGCAGCCTCCCCATCCCTGCCAGCTAACCCAGTGGCTTTGCCCCACTCGGACCCACCCCGCAGTGCCTGGCTTGGTGGAGGACCTGTTTGTCGGCGTTGGTGGAGAGCCCGTTTGCAGGGATGCTGCGAAGCCTCAAACCCCAGCACAGGCCATTTGCAGGCAGGAAAGCACCCATGGCATTTGGACACTTGTGGCATTGGGACGCAGGGACGGGTGCTCGGCCAAGTATCTCTGGTGGCAGCACCCTGGGAGCCAAATTCACGCAGCATAACCTCAGGGGAAACAGGGGGGGCCCTGCCTGCCCAGGGAGCTGGGCACAGTGCTGGGCTCGGCATTTGGGGTGCGGGCTGGTGGCTACGGCAGGCAGCCGGGGTCAGGAGCCCTTGGCTCTCACCCAACCTCCGTCCCAAGCTTGCTGGGCAACTTTGGTTGAGTTTCTTAACGTCTTTGTGGCTGAGCTCCTTCCCTATCGAAGCAGGCGAATCTCTTCTGAACCTATTGGGAAACTCCACCTGAAGTAGCCGGTTTGCCGGGAGGCTGCACCGGGAGGAGCCGGGTGTGGGTGGCCGCAGCGATGTGCCTGTGGATGGAGGGGTGACAGGGAAGGGTGATTCCTGCGGAAGAGAGATGGACGTCACCTTTTGGGTCTCGATTTTGGGCGAGACATCGAGTCTCTCCCGAGCCCCAGCACGAACCCACTGTACACCGAGGCAGGGCCACCCTAGGCCGTCGGCGCAGGTCGAGGCCGGTCAGGGCAGGTCTGGTGAAGCTGCCACCTCCTCCGCCTCCGGCCCCAGGAGGTTGCCACCACCATTAGAGATGGCTGGTGCTCTGCGGGATCGCAGCTGATTAGCTCCTCCAGCTGGTTTATTGGCTTAGTGGTGACAGTCCCCAGGTGGATTTTATTTTCCCAAGAGGGTATGTGCGTGTATGTGGTGTGTCCAGAGCACACGATCCTTCTCCCACTGCCCGCAGCAGCAGGATGGTGTTCCTGCAGTGCCCAGACAGAGCATCCTTGCGTGCAGGGTACTCGTGGCCGGCAGTGGAGGGATGCTTGTGCAGGGATGCTCGGGCTGGACGTTGAGGGGTGCTCGTGGCTGGCAGTACGGGGGTGCTCATGATACAGGGGTGCTCAGACCTGCAGGGCGGGGAGGCTCATGGCACGGGGACACTTGCGGCCAGTGGCATGGGGGTGCGATTTCCCAGGGCAAGGGGAAGGGACGAGGGTCTGCGACACAGGACCAGCAGAAGAGTGTATTTTTTCAAGGCGTCTCCGGCAAGGAGGTGGGTCTCCAGTTATAGATCTGTCTGTCCTGCAGAGACAAAGGCTTGCAGTGGAGGAGCTCTGCTGTGGCCACGCTGGGTAGACAAAATTGGGGGGGTTACAGCAAAAGCACTGCTTTCTGGAGCCTGACTCTCTGTGTGAGAGCCAGGGCAGGGGTCTCCAAGGGGTGCTTTGGGGGAGGCACGGGATATTTGTGCGTTTCCTTCCCCAGCCAAACCCAGGCGAGCTTGTGTCGCTCCTTCCCAGCGAGCGGTGAGCGGTTCAGCACTTTGGAGGAATCGTGTCCGTCTCCAAGACCTTGGGGTGAAGCCCAAGGGTGTCCCTGCAGGGATGAGGTCTCTGGTGAAGGGCACAAGGTGACACAGGGTGCCCTGTGTGCTGGCACAGGGGGTGCCGGCTGGGCCGGGCAAGGGCACGCCTGGCTCCACGCAGCCGGCACAGCCGGCGCCGGGCGAGTGCCCCAGGGCGGGTAAATATGGGTTTATGCCGGGCCGGCTGCCAGTGGCGTGGGTGAGGTGCCCGCCCTGGCCGGCTGCTCCCCGGGTGCCCCCTGCACCCCGTGGGGACCTCAGCCCAGCCTGGCATCCCTGCCATGGTGGTGCAGCCCAGCCGCCTGGGGAAACTGAGGCAATGGGGCACAGCACGACGGAGGGGGCTGCTTGGTCAGGGGAGCCAGCTGGAAACACGCCGTGCGGGGCTGCGCCATCCTGGCCCCTCCTGCCAGCAAGGATTTGGAAGGCCAAGGGCCGGGGCTGGAGCCAGAGTGTGCCGCAGACAAGGGTCTCGGCCCCGTCTGGCGAGCGGGCGGCCGTGCTGCCTTTGCCGTGGCCGGCGTCCGGCAGAGCACGTGGGCCCTACATTTGTAAGCAATTTGCTGGAGCGCTCCGGAGGTGCTTCCCGCCTGCTGCTTGGCAGCCAGACGCCGCACAGAAGCTCGCTGGCTCCCTCGAGGCCTCGCTCAGCCCCGACCCTGCGCTGCCGAGCCTCGTCCTGCCCGGGCAGGTGCTGGTGAATGCGCTGGGGGGGGCAGAGTGGAGTGGGGGCCCGGCGGGACCCCTTGGAGGGGTCGGGCTGGGGAGCGGGGCCGAGCAGGGGGAACCCACGGTCAGAGTTAACCCTCGGGGTGTGCCAAGCCGGGTTTTCCCCTGGAAATACCCCCTTCAGGGCTTTTTGCATTTTGGCACTGGGTCCGTGTTTTCTGGGTTCATCTTCCTGGGATGTGAGTGTGCTCCCGGCAGGGAGCAGGGGGTGCAGATCAGGCCCGCGGGTGCTCCTGCCCTGGTGCCAACCCAAAGGAGGTGACAATGTGGCTGGGAAGGGTCCGGCCACCCCATCCCAGTGCTGTGGCTGGATCAGCCCTGACCCTGCAGCCCTTTCCCAGCCCAGCTCTGCGGTCTCCTGGCCGGAGCTGTGCCTCGGAACCAGCCGGTCTGGGAGGGCTGTAGGACTGGGAACAGCTTGGTCCAGCCCCTGCCAAGCTCCAAAACATCCAGTTGAGAAAGGCCGGGGAGCCTGGAGCTGCCAGGGCACTGACAGGGAGAGAAGGGGCTGAAGAAATGGGGAAAAAAACAAGGGAATCGGTCAAAAGGAGCACATGGATGGAAAGAGGAAGAGGGATGCAGGGAAGCGTCCCATCACCTGCCTTCCTGTCACCGCATCCCCAGGAGCACCATGGGGGCCGGTGGCACCCCCCGTCAGCCCTCGTGCTGCCCCACTGCTGCACCCCGTCCCGGCGCTGGCTTCCCGCTGAGGCAGGGCTGCCTTCGGGGTTGCTTTGCTGGCCTCACGTGCCGTACGGTGCAGAGGTGTGCAGCAGGACGGCGCTGGTGAAGCGGTCACGGCTGCCTGGCTGTGCTCTGTTTTCCCCTCCATCCCTCCGCTCTTCTCTTTGCTTGTGCCATCGTGCCCGGGTGCCTGGGTGCCTGGCCCCTTTCCTGCCTGCGCTTTAGCTTCCAGCCTGGCTGCAAACCCTCCAGCTCTCTAAGCAGCGATTTACCCAGCTACAAACCGGGGACGAACTCTTTCCCTTCCTGCCTGAGGTGGATACGAGTGTTACTGCATTGACATTTGGGAAGAGCCCCAAAGAGGATGCTGCTCCCAACTCTGCTTTTTGGGACCTGCTGCTTTCTCAGCCACCCACGCCATGTCTGCGTGGTCCTGCCCCGTGTCCTGACCTTGCTGGGCTGCCGGACCAAGGAACTAATTTGAGGAATGTTGCTCAGGAGAGAAGCAAAAGACACAGGCATTTTGCCATGCAGATGCTGACAGCTGCCTCCTGGGGCCAGGGAGCAGGCACGGACACCCACCGTGTCCTGGGACACCCGCCGCATCCCAGCCCTGCTTACGGGACCCCACCGGCCAGCCCGGTCCCCTTGTAGGAGGGGATCAGGGATGGGATTTTGGGCTGAGCTCTCCCTCTTCAAATAGTTGGCATTGCTCAACTCCAGGACCAGCCCCCAGGGGCTGTGGGATGTTTCTGCCTCTTTCAGATGTGCTTGTGCTCACTGGGCATCTCCATCCAGCCCTTCTCTTCCTGGCGTTGCCTGCTTGGGTCTGCCATGCTGCCCGGCTCACGGGGTTCCAGCTCTGCCCCTCCTGCCGTGGGTGAGGACCCATCCTCCTCCTCCTCCTCCTCCTCCTCCTCCTCCTCCTCCTCCCCACCCTTTCTCAGCAGCAAAACCCCGTGGCAATCTTCAGCTGCAGCTGATGGGAGCAAATCCGCATTGGCCTTCGGTTCCCACCACACAGAGCATCCTTTAAAAATACCTATTTATAAACCCCAATTAAAAGGCTGTGGGATTGCTCGTGGAGCGGAGGTGATGGCTTCACGGGCATTGCTTACAACTTAGTGGAACGCTTAGTTTATTTTTAATTTTATCTCAGTTGTGTCCTTTGGAAATCCCCCAGCAGCAAATGCTTCCCAGCTCTTCCTGCTCCCCGCTTGCAGGATCCATCCCAAGACTTTCGGAGGGGCAGGGTGAGGCCTTTGCCTACCGCAGCCGACCCCGTTCCTGGCTCTGCTGTACGCCCCAAGTACGATCCTGGCTCCGTGAAAGAGGCACCGCGGGGCTCGGTGGTTGTGGTCGCTCCGTGACTCGGGTCAGAAGTGGCCAGTTTACAAGTGAAATGTTATTTTTTCCTGGCTGGCGGGGCCAAGGGAAGCAGCTTGTCCTTGATGGAGACCCCGGATCCTGGGCTCTCAGGCGATACGGGGCTGGAAGGGGAAAGCAGGGGCCCCGCTGAGCGATGGCTTTGGGAGCCGGTTCCTTTGGGAAGGGCTTTCAGGGTGACGGAGCTGCTTGCTGCCGCTCTGAAGACAAACAGCCCCTGGAAGAGGTAATTAGGGTGATCCTGTCCTGATCCCCTCAGCTGTGGCGAGTCACGAGTCCTTCACCAGCAGCCACTCCAAGCCCATTTTGCGTTAATTAGGCTGTTTACAAAACACTGTAAATTGCAGTAATGAACACACCGTTCCTTGGTTTCCTTTAATTATCCATTTGCATGATGAGCGAGCCGGCCCCCTCTTCAGCTCTCCTTTCCTGCAGAGGGGCTGCACAGCAGAGTATGTCTTTGTACGGGATCTGCCATGCGAGGTGGGCAGAGCCCTTGGGAGAGGAGGAAAGAGAAGGGAATGGAGGAGGAGGAGGAGGAGG
>WAAD01018421.1:38218-105635 GCA_013389945.1 Fregata magnificens | reverse complement strand
AAGGAGGAGCAGACAGAGCGGGAGCTGCAGCCCCAGAGATCTGCCTGGCTGGGAGGGAGGGGGCTCCTTCCTCAGGACCACACCACGTTTCAGTGGGGTTTGAGCAGCTGTTTCACCCCGGGCTCGGAGTCCAGCTCTCGGACTTTGATTTTCCATAGGAAACAGCCCAGAAACCTTTCAAAGTATTTAATCCTCCCTGGCTCGGCGATGGGGCTGCCTGGAAAGGCAGAGGAGGAGCGGCGGCATTTCTTGCCCCCTGCATACCTTCCCCTTTCTTTCCCTTTTGACTTGGTGGATGAATTCCAGAGATGTTAATCCGCTCTCAACCCCTTGGTGAAGAATAAAACGTCCTCTCTGTGTGGGAAGAAGGAATTCATTCGAATTAATTGCGGGAAGGAGTGGGGAGCCGGGGGTGCGCGTGAGGCTGTGCCGAGGGTGGGGTGAGCATCCTCCACCGCTCAGTGGTCCCCAAAGAGGAGGGAGGGGTGGGTGGGGGGACGGGGGTATCTGGAATGGCACAATCCTCGCATTCACGGCTGGAGACTTCAGCCTCTGCTCCAGCCGTAAAAATGCCAACCATGTGGTCTGTGGGCCAGGCCTCGGCGGCAGCGGCAGGCACAGGGAGCGAGTGGGGGGCAAAATGGCCCCACTCAGCAGTTTTGGGGTGTTGTTGCCTATAAAGGGGAGGGAAGCGCCGTCCCACCAAGCCAGGGTGACAGGAGCCGTGGGGTCCGACCTGTCCCGGGGGCGCGCAGAGATGGGGCAGGAGGGACGGAGGGAGGAGAGGGTCTGAGCTCAAGCTGGGTCAGCCTGTTGAGGGTTCGTGGAGGTGAATGTGGAGGGAGAGGAGAGGAGAGGCCGCCGGGATGGGCCAGGCACTGTTCTGCGCGCTGGGAGGTCGGTGTGGCTGCGGGAGGGGGTTTGTGCGGGGTCCCGGGGGCCGTGCGGGGTGGCACAGGCTCTGTCTCCTGCCCTGACCTTCGCCTCTTCTCTCTGCAGAGCTCCTGGGATCTGCCAAGCGCCTGAATGTGAACTACCAGGATGCGGACGGGTGAGTGCTCCCCGGGCAGGGTTCTGGGTGCTGCTGCGTGGGTGGGCTTGCTCTACCCAATATCCAGTCGGTTCTGCAGCTCTGGGTATCATAAAGCTTTCGAGGGTAGCTGCTGAGCCCTGGAGAACGCAACAGCATCCCGAAGCCAGGGCAAGCCCCGCAGAGGCAGACCCAACACCTGCCCAGATCTGAGCTGAGGGCTGTGCTCAATCCATCCTGCAAAATCCTTTGTAAAGCTCTTCTGCATCCCCCTCCGTAGGGCTAGGGGTGAAAAGGGATGGCAGCGTGTCCCGCTGGTGCCCCATGTCCCGAGTGCCGGTTGAAGCACGGAGGAGCACCCGGCCAGCCCCAGCACCTGCACGTGCTTGTGCCTGTGTTTAATATCCCAAGAGCAAAATCCCTTCGGGTGGGTGGGGGAGTTAAGGAAAGTTAAGGAAAGAAAAGATGAGGTTGCCAAGTGACCACAGCATATTTGCGTAGCTCATCACTTCCAAAATCCAAGCACTTAATAAGCTGGGTACTGAGAGTTAAAGAAACCACAAAGGCCCATAAAATAAATAAGCATGTTATTCTTATTGAATTAACTCTGACCCGTGAGTTATTAGCATTGTTTTATGTACTGTTGTTGTACCTAATTTCTACATGTTTTCTTTTCGAGGACTCTGTAGGAGGAGGTGTCCGTGATGAGTCCTAACAGGCCAGCGGGGGGTTGAAAATGTGCAGGATGGCTCTGTCTTAAAATAATACTGTGCAGATGGAGCTTAATAGAAAAAAAATGTAATAATAGAAGCAATGATCTGGTTCTGATAAGGCACAGGGCTTGTGCTCGGGCAGCTCCAGGTGCTGATGGGAACGTGGGTAAAGAGTCCATTCCTCGTCAGAGGGCCACGTGCCGAGTATTAAGTGTGAGCGGCACGTTGGGTTTCGCTGGGGCGCAGGAAGGGGATGGTGGGGAGGTGGGACCCGTGCACGGGGACGGCAGCATGCACCCTCCTGCCGCCATGTCGTTGGTGGTGTCCTCGGCATCGCCTTGCCTGCAGCTTGGAGATGATGGGGCGGGCGAGCGGGGGTTTGTGCAGCCACCTCCAGGGCAGAGGTGGCCCTGAAGGGATCCTTGCAGGGTTGGCTCGGTGGGATTTTGTACCCCCTGCATTTTCACTTTGAGGCAGAGGTTTTGGTGTGGGCTCAGGGACACGGTGGCTGCATTGAAGGAGGGAGCAGCGTCCCTCCTGTGATGCCTAGAGACCCTGTGCAGGGATTTGCGGGGTGCCCTGGAACTGCAGGTCGGGAAGAGAGCTGTGCCAGCTGGGCTGCATCCCCAGCGTGGGGCTGGGACACTGCTGAGCCCATCGGAGCCCCGGGCCGGCGCCCTCTGGAGCTCCCCATGCCCCTTGGAGCGGCACACGGGCTGATCCCCAGCAGCGCAGGGACCCTTCACTCGGCTGTGGCCCTTCACGTGACGGCACGGGGGGATCGCCAGGCAGACAGGCCCCTTTCACAGACCCGAGACACAGGGCTCTTTCATTACCAGCGGCCTCCCACGCTGTGCCGTGGACTCCCAGCATCCCTGCTGGCACAGGGAGGGGGTGGCTGGCAGAGGGGCCAGGAGTAGCCACGGGGCCGGTGTGTTTGCCGGATGCTGTGAGCAGCGCAGCTTTGGGCTGCCTGGCTGCACCACGGAGGAGGGAAATGCATCTCCCTCCATCCTGCCTGCCTGCCCCCCGCACAGGGCAGGGGGGTGAGGGACCCCTCTCGCTGGGGTTTCAGGGGTTGCACAGGGTCCCTGCATCCCTCACTGAGCCGTGGGGCACAGACAGCATGGAGGGATTTATCTCCACTTTGCTATGGGGAAACTGAGGCACTGGGAGCGGGGAATCAGGAGGGACGTAACCATGAACAGCCGGTGACCGTCCTGGCCCTCGGCCTGTGTCCCCGTACGGGCGGGGGCTGTAGGGACAGCATGGCGGGGACCGGGGCTGGGCTGAGCCCTGCCTTTTTTCGCAGGTTCTCGGCGCTGCACCACGCGGCCCTGGGCGGCAGCCTGGACCTCATCTTGCTGCTGCTGGAGGCACAGGCCACCGTCGATATCAAGGACAGCAACGGTAAGGGGTTACCCCCCAGCACTCCCACCTCCAGCAGCTGGCTCAGCTCTCCGAGCGAGGCCGGGGGCCGCATCCAGCCCTGCTGAGCCCCGTTTTCCCGCAGGGATGCGCCCCCTGCACTACGCGGCCTGGCAGGGGCGCGTGGAGCCAGTGCGGGTGCTGCTGCGTGCTGCCGCCTCCGTTAACATGGCCTCACTGGACGGGCAGATCCCGCTGCACCTCTCTGCGCAGTACGGCCACTACGAGGTGGTAAGTGAGAGCCCGGTGCCATCCACGCACCCACCCCGGGTCTCTCTGGGGGCACGCGGGTGGGGGCGAACCCCATCGTGCTGGGCAGGAGGGAGGCAGGGGCACGGGATGATGCTGAGCCCCTATACCACGATGCTCCCCCGCAGTCGGAGATGCTGCTCCAGCACCAGTCCAACCCCTGCCTCATCAACAAGGCGAAGAAAACCCCCCTGGACTTGGCCTGCGAGTTTGGGCGGCTGAAGGTGAGTGCTGCGGGGCTCTGCCCTGCACTGGGCACTTCTCCGGGGGTGGCTCTGGAGCTGGCTGGCTCCTCCGGGAGCAAAGCGCTGGGTCCGGCTGCGACCGCTCTCCCTCTGCCACGAGCCTCGGAGCCCGGCAGGCAGCATCTGCCTCCTCCCGCGGCCAGGCAAGGCTGGATCCTGAACCTGGGAGCTGCAGGTTTTGCTCCTGACCTCGCAGCAGGGCAGCGTCAGGCTGGGAGAGAAGCCAGGAGTCCTCGGTCCCAGTTCCCTGCAGCCTCCCCCCGCCCACCCCAGCTTTGCTCCCGTTTAAGCACAGATAGGCTGAGCTGGCTAATCCTGAGTGCCTGGCCCTGCTCGGCGGCTCAAGGTCCCTGGCACGGCTTGTGGGGATGGAGCCACCCCATGCTCTGGGAGACCCCGGCCCACACCGCACCGCCGGGCTGGAGCGTGGCCAGCCAGACTGCCCCGTGCCCCACCGGGGAGGGGACCAGGGGTATATTTCCATTTTTGGAGTATCTATAATGTCTGCAGCTATAAACAGGGCAGTAAAAATAACTCCTCTGTGCCTCTGGGCTGCCCTGAGATGCTGAGAGTCACTCTGGGCTTGGAGAGACTGAAGCTTTTTAGGGCTTGGTCTGAAAAGCCCGATTATGGGAAGGCTATTTCTGGCTGTTGTGACCTTTTACGGCCCTTTGCGACAGTGTGGCCCGGCCAAGCACAGCCGGCTCCGGCCAAGCCCTGGGGCTGTAGATGGAGGGGAGTGGCGGGATGGGGAAGAGAGGGCCGGCCCCAAGGGCGAGCCCCTTGCTGGGAGGGTGCAGGGGGGGTACCTGCACCCTGCTGCTCACCCCTGTGCCCCGTGCAGGTGGCCCAGCTGCTGCTCAACAGCCATCTGTGCGTTGCCCTCCTGGAAGGACAGTCCAAGGACGCCACCGACCCCAACTACACCACCCCGCTGCACCTGGCAGCCAAGAATGGGCACAAGGAGATCATCAGGTAACCCCCCGCCAGCCCAGGGCACTGCCCTGTCCCGAAAAAACCCATCATGGCTTCAGTCCTGCTTCCTCCCAAACCCACCTCCCCACTGCAGGCTTTGGTCCCTCATCCCCAAAGCCTCAGCGGTGCAAGGGGTTGTCCCCTTCCCGTCACAAAGCAGCCAGTCGCCTGGCCCTGATGTCCGTGTCCTCCCATTCATTCCTCTCCCTCCATCCTACCAGGCAGCTGCTGAAGGCCGGGATTGAGATCAACAAGCAGACGAAGACGGGCACAGCCCTGCACGAGGCCGCGCTCTACGGCAAAACGGAGGTGGTGCGGTTGCTGCTGGAGGTGAGCGCAGCAGGGACGGGGCCGCACGGGGGGACAAGCCCCTGGGGCTCAGCTATCACCCCCTTCCCCTCGGTCCCTCCATCCCCCATGGATCCGGTGGCAGCTGCAGGGTCTGCCCCTGACCGCGTCCCCTCCCGGGCAGGGCGGCGTTGACGTGAACATCAGGAACACCTACAACCAGACGGCACTGGACATCGTGAACCAGTTCACCACCTCGCATGCCAGCAAGGACATCAAGCAGCTGCTGAGAGGTGAGGTGGGGCCAGCACGTGGCTGGGCACTGCCTGGCACTGCGAGGGGCTTCTTCCCAATGGGACCTGCCTGGGGCTCCCAGTGCTCCTCCTGAACAGCCTAAACCAGCCTGGCTGCGAGCGTCAGCATCCCGGTCCCATCAGGCATGCCCCCATCCTCTCTGTGGGCAATGTCCAGGGATCGAGTCCTTCCTGCAGTATTAATGTTCTCTTCTCCCCTCTCCTTGCTCTTGTTTTCTCCCTCCATCTTCCCCAAACCGCTCTCTTTCCCCCTGCGCTCTGGCACCTTCTTTCTTCCCTCTGTCCGTTGTCTTCAGAGGCATCAGGAATCCTGAAGGTCCGAGCTTTGAAGGATTTTTGGAACCTCCATGACCCGACTGCTCTCAATGTCCGGGCAGGAGACATCATCACGGTGAGGCTGCTCCCCGCTCCCCGTCCCCCTGCCCCGCCACGGCCCCAGGTACCAACCCCGTCCCTCTTGTCCCTGCGGCAGGTCCTGGAGCAGCATCCGGACGGGCGATGGAAGGGGCACATCCACGACGCTCAGAAAGGCACCGATCGGGTCGGGTACTTCCCCCCCTCCATTGCCGAAGTCATCAGCAAGCGAACAGGTCAGTGGCTGTCGTGGGCGTGTCGGGGACGGTCCCCTGCGTGAAACCACCCCAGCCTTCCTGGCACCTCCTGTAGGACAGGTCCCTGCAGCCCTGGCTAGCTAGGGGGGAACAGAAGGACTTGGGTGGGCGCAGGGGGTTGCGCCATCGGTGGGGTGGCAATTTGGGGGTTGAGGCTCAGATATTCCCCCCCTCCCGCCCTGCCTCCCGCACGAGCTCTGACCACGCGTGTTTTGTCTTTGAATGCAGGCATGGTTGTCCCCCGCATGACGCCCGCGCACCAGCGCCAGGGTTCCCCCGGGGCCCTCTTGGTCCCCCCCAGTGGGCTGCAGCACCTCCCCGACGAGTGTCCTCACCAGGCGGCCCCGAGCGTCCCAGCAGCCTATGGCCACCTCACCCTAACCCGGACGGCCCCGGGCCCTGACAGCTCAGGTCAGGGGTGCAGCTGGGGAGGGTGAGGGGCTGGGGACCTTCTCCTCTCCCCAGCCCTGCCTGCGCAGGGGGACGCGGGGGGAGACTCTCCTTCTACCTCCCGGTGGGGAAACAGCCGGATGAGAGGGAGCAGGCGCAGGGAAAGGGAGTTCTGGGGAGCCTGTAGAGCAGCCTCTTCCCTCCCCGTGTCCTCGGTCAGGCTGCATCCCTATGTCCCCTTCGTGCGTCCCTTGCCAGGCCAGGTCACCCTGTCTGTGCCGCACGTGCCGGGAGGCGGGAGGGACCGATGCATCGTCTGTGGCTGGAGGGATCTCGTGGGAGGCTGGTTTTTACTGGCGTCACTGTGTTGGCACGTGGGTCCCTGCCAGGGACCTCTGCGCCCCGTGTCAGCCCTGATCCCGGGGCGCTGCTGACGGCTTCCCCGCCTGCCCCAAGCAGCAGGAGACAGGAACAGTGTGGGCAGCGAAGGCAGCATCGGCAGCATCCGCAGTGCCGGCAGCGGCCAGAGCACCGAGGGCACCAATGGGCAGAGCACCAGCATCCTCATCGAGAACGCCAGGGTAGGTGCCAGTCCCCGCTCCCCCTGTGCTGCTCCCCCAGGCCTGCCCCAGGCTGGCTCAGGCTGGAGATGGAGCCCCAGCTCCTTCCCTGTCACCCCCTGCACCTCCTAGCGAAGGAGGGGCGGCGGGAGCCGAGCATCCTCCACCAAACACGTATTCACTGCTGGGACACAGTGGGGAGATGCTCCTGGGGGGTCCCCGGTTGCCCCTCACAGCACAGCTGGCCCTTTCGAGCGGGGCCGGAGGCTGTGGTTGGTACCACACAGCATCTCCGCCGTGTCCTGTGTCACCTGAGAGTATAAAAAAAAGGCCCTGGGCCAAATCCTGCCCAGATCTCTGGCGAGGGGCCAGCCCTTCACTAAGTGAAGCTGTGCCCGGCGGCCCGGTGCGGGGACCCTCGCCCCACTCCTGGGGATGCGAGGCAGACCCTGGCACCCACCTGGGGGGACAGGGAGGGAGGTCCCTCCCCTGCTCACTCCTCCTCTCTCACAGCCGCTGCCCTCCGCCGGCGACGACCTCCAGCAACACCTTTTGGGGTCAGAGCCACACAATGGGCAGCTGACCTCCCCACCAGGTGAGGGGTGTCCTAACACCACGGGGCCTTGGGGACAGCTGTCCCCCCGGCCCCAGGGGCTGCTTGCTGCCCAAGTGCCCCCGTCACTGTTCTCCTTTCTCCTCTCTGCCAGCGCCACAGGGCCACCAGACCCCGGGCAGCTGCCCCCCTGGAGACAGGGTCTTCTCCCACCAGTTCTTGCGGCCTGAGCAGCTCCTCGAGGGGAAGGTAACTGGGCCAGCTGGGGACCTGGTGTGCCGGGTGGGAGGGCCACATTTGGGGCGCTCAGCCCAGCTCTTGCTGCACTAGGGACACAGGGGACTGAGCCTTGGGGATGGTGGGGACAGGTGGGTCTTGCCCAAGGAAGTCCTGTCGTCTTGCCTGGAGCAGCCAGGTCCTTCCAGCCCCTGCAGCCACCATCACGGGCTGCTCTTTGCCCCGTCCTCTCCCCAGGACGCAGAAGCCATTTACAACTGGCTGAGCGAGTTCCAGCTGGAGTCGTACACTGCCAACTTCCTCAATGCCGGCTACGACGTCCCCACCATCAGCCGCATGACCCCAGAGGTAAGGCAGGTCCTTCCCCCCTTGGCCAGCACCCCCCCCGGAGCTGTCGGCAGCAGGTACCCACCGCCCCGTGCTCCCCGTGCCACTGCTAACCGCAGCCCCACTCTGCTCACGTTAGGATCTGACAGCCATTGGTGTGACCAAACCAGGCCACAGGAAGAAGATCTCCACCGAGATTGGGCAGCTCAGCATTGCCGAGTGGCTGCCCAACTACATCCCGGTGAGTCCCTGGCACTGGGGCTTAGGTCCGGCACCCTCTTTTCCCCAGGTCTTTTCTCAGAGCCACCTTCTGACAGGACAGGACAGGATGGGGGTCTTTAAGTAAATGTATGCTGCAACGGCCTGCATTAATGCAGCCAGAGAGATCCCAAAACCACAGTCTCCCGGCCAAGGGCAGGGAGGGGACAGGTGAAGGTGCTGCCCATCTCTCAATGCTCATGGCAGTGTCTCCGTGCTCTTTGCAGGCTGACCTGATGGACTGGCTCAGTGCCATCGGGTTGCCCCAGTACCACAAAAAGCTGGTGAACAACGGCTACGACTCCATCACCATCGTGACGGACCTGACGTGGGAGGATCTGCAAGAGATCGGCATCAACAAGCTGGGTGAGTCCCTGCCACCGTGCTGGGGTGGCCCAGGGCAGCCAAGTTTCTCACCCAGGTCCCCACGTCCCGTTCTCCCTCGGGCTGGGAGGCGCAGGCACATCCTGCACACTCGGAAAGGGCAGTTCATGGCTGTCCCTAAGGACTCCCCTTGGCAGGCTGGAGCCAGGCTGAGCCAGGTGGACGCCGGCTGTAGTTCGTCTCCTCCCGTAGGCAGGGTTTGGATAACCTGGAGGCCTTTGCCCGGGTTGGTGACATGACCACGGCTCCTCTTGGCCAGAAAACAAAGGCCTTCGGAGCTGGAGCCAACCTAATGCCCCTTTCCTGTTGCAACCTTCCTGCAGGCCACCAGAAGAAGATCATGTTGGCTGTCAAGAAGCTCAGAGACCTCCGCAAAAGCCTCAACCAAGCAGAAGCAACTCTGGCAAGACGCAAAGTCCCTGGTGCCCTGGACATCGTCACCATCGAGTCACTGGAGAATGGGGAGTGCCAGTCCCCGCACACCCCCAAAATGATGACCTTCCAGGACAGTGAGCTCAGCTACGAGCTCCAGACAGCCATGTCCAACAGCTGCCACGAGACGCTTGGCATCAAGAGCAGCCAGGGGATATCGCGGAGCCAGGAGAGCATCGGGGTGCGGTCCCGGGGCTCGGGGCACTCGCAGGACAACGTGCTGTCCCGGCACCTCTCCAGCCCCTCGCAGGAGAGCCTGGGCAGTGGGGAGAGCAGCAGCAGCAGCGGGCAGTCCTGTGCACCGCCCCGCAGCAAGGAGAGCCCAGCCAGCCTGCCGGGACGGCCCAGTCCCGATCCCTACGGGAAGCTCGTCTCCCCCGAGGAGCTGATCAGCTATGCCAATGGTGGTGGGGGCAGCCCACTCAAGGAAAGGAACCTGCCCGAAGGCACAGATCAGCATGCCCGGCCAGTGGCTCAGAAAGGCACCGGGACGCCGGTGGTCACCCCCTGTACCCCGCCCCAGACTCCCAGCAAGGCGACGGCCCCGTACGTCTTCATGTACCCGCACGTCTCCTTGAAATCCCCGACGGTCCCTTCCCTCCTGGGAGCAGAGCAACCCAAGACCCTGGTGCACCCGTACCCCTCCATCTCCTCCGGACAGAAGAGCAGCCTGCAGACGTCGGCCCAAAAAGCCTTCTCCTACCTGCACAGCCAATGCGGCCCCACGGAGCCGCCCGCCATGCTCCCCACGGCTGGGGCAGTCCCAGGTGCCTGGCAGGCCGGGGAGCAGCACAACGGGGGCGAAGGCTTCAAGTACAAGAAGCGTTCGCACAGCCTGAACCGCTATGCGCTGTCGGATGGGGAGCATGAGGAGGAGGAGGGGGCGCCCACCAGCACCCTGGGCTCCTATGCCACCCTGACGCGGCGGCCGGGCCGCAGCCAGATGCCGCGGGCCTGTCTGCAGACGGATGCCAAGGTGACCCGCAGCCAGTCCTTCGCCATCCGGGCCAAGCGCAAGGGCCCTCCGCCACCGCCTCCCAAGCGCCTCAGCTCCGTCTCCAGTGCCCTCGCTGCCGAGGCAGATGGCGAGCAGCCCCCCGATCCCGAGCAGCAGCCCACAGCTCCCCAGGATGTGGTTGACATGGGTGCCAGCCCTGGTGACGCTGGCCGCGGCAAGACAGTGAAGAGCCTGGCGGCTGCGCTGGAGGGGACGCCAGGGGCAAGTCCGCCCAAGCCCCTCCTGGCCCCGAAACCGCTGCATGTGGCTCAGGACTGTCTCCCCAGGGCAGATGTGGACAACGAGTCCTATGATGGTGGTGACACCAGGAGCACCACGCTTTCCGACGCCAGCAGCAAGCCGCGGAGACGGACATTCAGCGAGCCCAGTGCTCCCATGACGGAGGTGGTTGCACAGGGTGGGCGGGAGGATGCCTGCTCGGACACAGAGGAGGAGGCCAAGCCAGGGGTCTCCTCCTCATCCTCCCAGAACAGCTCCAGCGAGTGCATCCCCTTCGCAGAAGAAGGCAACTTAACCATCAAACAGCGGCCAAAGCCCACCGGGCACCCCAAGGCTGACGCAGCCGTGCTGGACACGGAGCCCGGTTCCCAGCCGGCAGAGCCCCCCTGCTCCACTGGGAAGGAGCCGGTGGCGCCTGCTGCCACCAAGGAGCCGCCCGTGCTGGAGTTCAACCTCACCGAGTCGGACACGGTGAAGCGTCGGCCCCGCTTCAGGGAGCGGGAGCCGCTGCAGGCGGTGCTGAAGGCGTTCAGCATGGCGGGGCAGGCTGAGGCGGGGGCCAGCCCTGCGCCCCAGTATGCCCAGGCCCAAGCAGTGAGCATCGCGGGCCCCACTGTGTCGGCACCGGCACCACGGGCCGGGCTGGCCGGGGACGCCTTTGATGATGACAGCGTGGAGTTCAGGATCGCCGAGATAGAGAAAAGCATCTTGTCGCTGGAGAAGGGGATCAAGAAGGCACCGAGCCCCACTAAAGCCCCCAGCCCTGTGGAGCTGCTTGGCAGCGCCGTGGTGAGAACGCCCGCTCCAGGTACGTGGGCTTGTGGGGGTATCTCCGAGGTGGTGACGGGGCCTGAGGTTCCCTCCTGGGTTGGTACGGGAGGCGAGGAGCGTGCCACCACGTGCCACGAGTCTCCTTCCTTTGCAGACGTCCCTGCCAAGCACACCTCCGTGGCATCCACCAAGCTAGTCTTCTCCGGGCCCAAGACCATCTACCAGCAGGTCCTGCAGCCCTCCCGCCACACTGTTGCTCCCTGGGCAGCCGCCGAGGCGGTGCCAGACGTGATCGGGTCCCTGGCCGGTCCCAGCGAGCTGACACTGGAGGCGGGCAGCAAGGTGCCATCAAAGCCTTTGGCAGCTGCCCCGGGGGCCGCCCTAGCCCAGCAGCGGCTGGAGCAGACCAACTCCACCCTGGCCGCCGCGCTGCAGGCAGCCGAAAAGAAGATCACGGCGGAGGAGGCGGAGAGGTGAGGCAGCACTGGGGGTGAGGGAAACGCTGGGGTTGGGCCCCTCGAGGTGGAACCGGGAAGCCCCCAGCGAGGGCAGGTGAAGTGCTGTGCATGGGCACGTGCCTGCGCCGCACCAGATCACACGTGCTCCGGTCTGGCTGTGTGCTGAGCTCCAGCTGCTGCCGGGAGGGTTGGGTCCAGCCTGGCCAGCCCTACCCCATCAGCACCTGAAGCCTTTGGGTGGTGTTTTGACTCTCTCCCTTTCCTCCCCAGCCACCCCGGGGCCGTGCACTCAGCCAAGAACATCCTGGAAGACATCAGCAATATGTTCGACGACCTGGCCGACCAGCTGGACGCGATGCTGGACTGAGGCTTGCTCCCTCCTTCCCCTCCCCACCTCCGGCTGCTCCACCAGTGCCCCTCGCGACAGGGGGGAGAGCGGATCCGGCACTGAACCGTGCCTCTAGGTCTCTCCAGCCGCCTCCCTCCCCGCACTTTGCACTGCAGCTGGGAATGCAGCTGCCCCTCCTTGCTTGCCCCTGGCTCCATTTCACACGTGCCAGTGTGGCCGCAGGCCAGTTTCTGAGGGGGTCAGGCGTTTCCCACCAGACTGGCAGCAGGAGGAGAGCCCAAAGGGGCTGCACATGTGGTCCTGGAGGCCACGGAGAAGCCATTGCTCCCTTGCATAGAGCTGAGGAGCCTCCACAAGGGACCTTTCTCTTTCCCCACTGCATTGCTGAGTCCTGCCTCTTATTATTTATCCCCTGCCAACATTGTGTCAAAGGAGAGACCTCCCCGGGCAGCCGCCACCGAGCTGGCTATTTACTGAGCAGATCCCAGCCCCAGCAAGGCCTGACAGCAGCTAAAAGAAGACAGGTCTTGCAGCAATTTGGCAGCCTGTGGCGCGAGAAGGAACCTTTCTGCTTTATTTGTTGCTTTTCCAAACTCGTCGGCATCAGGCAGTGTGTAATCCAAGTGGATCGAAATCCCTCTGGTGGGACCCACAAACCCCTCGAGACAGGGCTGGCACAGCCTGCAAACGCAGTGGATGCTCTGCCATGGCCCTGCCAGACGTGGAGGTCTACCTGCCCCTTCCCCAGAGTGATGAGGATGGTGATGGCAGTGCCGAAGGCCTGTGCATTTGTGCCAGTCTGGCTGGATCGTGCTGCTAAATGGAGGCTGCCCTCTGCCGACACCGTGCCTATGCAAACCACCACCCTGGTGTTTCCAGGGTGAAGTAGCAGCGTGGTTAGTGCTTTTTTTTGCTTTTTTTTTTCCTCCCCTATTCCTTTTTTGGGGAGAAAATGGTCCCTTTTCCCACTACCCCTCCCTGCGGGGAGCTGCTGGCACAAACTTAGCTGTGAGCGTTGTTAAAACAGTAGCAGCGTTTGGGACTCTGCGAGATGCTTCCTTGCAGCACTAAAACCCAGCGGGAGAAGTGACCCTGCGTGCACTGGGTGAATTCAGCTCAGCAACAGCTACTGTGCATACAGGCTGGATGCGGTCACAGCCCCGTGGCTGCAGCAGGGGAACAGCAGCGATAGCTCATTGCATCCAAGTGGTAGGAACGGCTGCATAGCTTGAAGACAGATTTCTCTAGCAGGATCTGTTTAGTAGTGCATGTCTAAATATGTCCAAGAGCCCCGAACTTGGCTTGCACTCGGCATGCCAAGCAAATGAAAGCATCAGAGCACCAGAAGGGAACCTAAGATTGTACTGAAGTGCCATTTGCTACAAAAATTCCAAACAAAGGGAAAAAAAATCCCCATGTTCCCCCCCCCTTTTAAAAAATCACCAATGCAAAACCAAACTGGAAACGGACAAGGTGGCTGAAGAGGCAGTTGCTTCCCACTCCTTTTAGGAGTTTGCGACTGAATCAGACTGTTTGCAGCCCCTCATCCCCTTGCACGGAAAGGGGAGCAGCCCCTGTGAGCAGAGCCCGTTTGGACGTTCCCAAGGGCGTCCGCTGACGAGAGGCAGTTGTGCCGCGGGCTGGGCGGGCAGGAGGTGCCTGCCTGGCTTCTAGGCTGAAAAGCAAAGACAAAAAAACCCTGGGGGGAAAAAAAAAAAATATTGTTGGCTGGGACTTGAGGTCAGTTTGAGGCAGTTAAGACAACTTCTCTCCTGGCTAGATGGTTGCTCTGATTTATACATCACATTGAGTGTATTTAAATGACCGTGTCTGACAGGCAAGTGCTACGTCATGGACCCGATTGTTTTTAAATAGCTACAACCAGTGGCACTTTATCAAAAGGTTTGTAGGAACCTTTTAAAACTGATTTTTACTCTCACGAGTCAACCTGGGGCAAGCCCAGTTATTTTTTTCCAATGTTGATAAACTGTAAATGTTTTTTTAAAGGCCAATGTATATATTTTAAATGTGATTTATTATATATATTTACTAACCAGATCTGCAAGTCTTGTACTCTAGGGTCAGGGATAAGAGGACACTGGGGTGGAGCTGTTGCTGTCTGAGCCACCTGAGGGCAGCACCACGCTGCTCTCATTGTCAATAAGGGAATTAAACATTTGATTTTGCAGAAGAATGCCTATTTTTTAAGCTCTAGATCTCTATTTTGAAGCTACTGTATGGTGTGTAAGTTATGTACACTGCAACCGGGACTAACTGACCCCGGCTGCACCTGCTCCGTGCAGCAAGACAGTGAGGGGAAAAAATAGCCCGTGTAATCACCAGACTGACAACAGATTTTAAACCATCTGCTCTGTTTGTGTTAATCATGTGTTTTGTTTTCCACTAACATCCATTAAGACTAAATTCTATTAAACAGTGGGGCATATTTTACCCTTTTGATAGTTTTGTCTAGTTGTCTTGTTCGTGTCAAATCGCACAAGCTTGTCTCCTGCTCTGTTTGAAGTTCATTGAGGATCAGCTTTATCCTGCCCCTTGAGTGCTTAAGATCTGGGTTTCCTCAGATAATCTCCCCTTGTAAGAGTCCCGCTGTCGCTTCCAGCGAGGTTAACGCTCAGTTTGAGTCTTACCACCATGGCAGTAACATGCGGTGAGAGCGCTGGGGACCAACACTACCTTCCAGTGCCCCAACTGCCCAGCTTTGGGCACGTCTGAAGGCCACGGCTACCCCTGCCTGCCAGGCAAAGCACTCCTCCATCCTCCTTGGTGATCAGAGTGCAGCCACAGCGACACCAGGTCCTGCTTTGCTCAGGACAAGAAGCCTAGGCCTCCTTGTTTTACCACGCTGCTTTTCTCCAGTGCTCGCAGTGCCTGTTCCAGCTTGCCCCTGACCTTTCATCCAGAGGGCTTCAAACCGTGCCACCAGCCACAACCAAAGCAGCGCCTGGGAATAACCACGTGTGCAGTGCCTGGGATCCAGGAGACCGCGAGGTAATCAGACTGTTGTTCTATAGGAAGAGGTGTGCAGAGCTGGACAGATTTGCCCAAAGCTGAGCAGAAAGTGGGAAGAAGTGCCAGGATTAGGTCACAGGAGCATTGAGCTCTCGGGCTGTGTCCCTACAACAGGTGAGCCAGGTAACTTGGACCCTATGACCCAAGCAGCCATACACATTTTTATCTCCTCACTTTGCTGGGTGCAAACTCCCTCCCACTCGCACTGTGTGTGTTATCCAAGACAATCATTTATTGCCGTTCATACACTGGATGCATGTGGGTCTGGGCTTGTTTCTTTTTTTTTTATACAATTTACAAGTTTTAATACAAATCAAATATTTTTACATACATCCCAAAAAATTTAATATAAAATATACCCCATTTAAAAACATCTTGATGTAGGAAATTTCTTTCTTAAGCTGTGCACCCTGACCCTCGGATACCTCAATGGCTGAGGGAAGGGTGGCATTGGTGAGACCATCCAAAAGGCTCCATTCATACACCTCGGCTCCCTCCAAGTCTAGCAGGGGAAGGAGGGTGCAGGAAAATAAACATTTGTGATCACCCAGAGAAGGAAACCTTGGAGGTGCCTCCTCTAGAGGAAGGTGTGGCCAGCAGGAAGCCCAGGTATCTGCTGCCTTTTATCACCTCCAACAGTTAGTGGCACAGGGCAAGAGCTAAGGTCGGGGGGGTGTGTGTGGGGGGGAGGTTGCTCTGCAAGATAGCAGTGAGCAGCTTGGTGCTGCCTCTGACTCCAGTTCAGCTCAGCCACAGAGGAGACCGTATCCCACCTGCTAGCTGACCTTGGCATCAGAAAGAAAAGCTGATTTCTCAGGTGCTAGGGGTAACAGATCTGGAGCTGGCATTTAGTGAAGTGAGACTGAGAAAGGTGCAGCTTGTTCTCCCTGAGCCAGGCAGCTCTGCAGGCCTGAGGGGAGTGAAGGCAGACTTCAGCCTAGCTGGCAAAGGTGAGCAGACCCACTCTGCAAGCAGGAGTGGTCTGGTACTGCTGTGTTGCAGCAGAGCAGCCCTGTGTTTCCCCAGTGAGCTGCTGCCTCACTATCCCATGCAACCCTGCCAGCAGCACGGAATCTAAACATCCACTCTCCAGCTGTAAGAGCAGGGTCCAGGCCCCTGAACAACCCCAGCTGCCCCCCTGCAGCATCTTCTGTCTGTCCTCAGAGCTCGGAAGCTAGCTGTACCCCCACTTTGCTCACCTACCAGACCCACAGCAGGGAGAAGGGTATTGCTTAGAGACACGCAGTAGTGTGTGTGCTCTCTGGTTATGCTGGATGTAAGGAAGACAAGGTGGAGCAGCAGGGCAGAGCTTGGGGGTTCCCAGCCAGCTCCCTGCCTGCCAGGGAAGGACCAGCAGCCATTTGTTAGTCCCGGGTACCCAAGGGGAATTAACAGCCATACATTGTAGTGTTAATATTGGGAGCAAAAACAGTGCCAGGATTTACCATCTTTAACCAGTTCTTATAACTAGGAAAGGAGTGAACACTTCCATGAGCTGCAAATATGCCGGTAGCCAAGCCTGTGTGCTCCTGTGTGGCCCTCGACTGTCAGCCCACAATGGCACCAGTGTTCCCAGTATAGCTGGGGTCTGTTCAGAGCTCAAGAGCATGTGTGCCACATTGGGGCAAATCATGGTTTGCAGCAGCCCTCAGGGGAAGGTTTCCCCTAGTCAAATGAAGAAGAGGCCTCCAGAAAAACAGGGAACAGATGTGAGGGCAGCACAGAGGGGAGAGACTTCAAAACACTATCACAGAAAGACATGATGAGGGGGGTTTCCCTGTGCCTTGGAGAGCAAGTACCGGATGCAGCACAATCCCAGGTCTGGGAAAGGAGCCGTCCACCAGCTCCGTGTTAGTCACAACTGCAAGATGCAGATATACTGCCTGGAAAGATGTCCCCCTCCCTCCACGGCAGGATAGGCAGGTCTCAGGTTTTTATCTCTAGCTATGGCCCTCTCAAGCAGGCATTTTACTGAAGCAGAACAGCAATTTGAATCACAAAAATGAGGACAGTTATAAACCTCTGTGGGGGTTGTTAAAGCAGATAAAAGCTGGTTCAACAGGGCTGGAGGAAGCTGAGCCATGCTGACTCCCTGCAGGCAGGCAGAGCTGCCCTCCTCACTCCCTCTGCACCAGATCACTAGGTTCAAATGCGGACAGCTTTTCTTAAAGCCCTGTCTCACCCCTCTTCTTTTGAAGCACTCAACAGCTGGCATATGGCTACAGCAACAACGCTAGAGGGCAGTCCTGGCACAGCCTGGCCATCGCAGGGCCTTTCCCAGCACCCTGACAGAGACCCTTCCCAGTGTCCCCTTGGGAATATGAGCTCTACTCCTCACCTGGCACCCAGCACTCCTGGAGCTACAAGAAAGATGGCTCCTTTGCCCCAGGACACAGAGACAAGGAGGTGGGTGAGGGCATGCACAAGCATGCACACACACATCATCCAGGAGAGCACACAGAGATGGAAAAACAAAATGGGTTTCAATACCAATCTCTTGCTTCAGCAGCCCTATGTCTCCCCAGCTGGCCCCAGATTATCCTGCCAGGTCCAGGAAACCCATCTGCTCGCACAGAGGGAAAGAGTCACTTCATTTCAGCATCACCATGATACTAACAAAAACCTCTAGTAATAAATAAATAAAGGAAGAGCAGCCTGAACAGCCACCAGAGCTTGCAGGCTCCCTTGAGAGTACCCTAGCAGGCTGGGGAGGGGCTGCATACCTGCTGGGGGCTCCTGATAGCAGTGCCCTGCCTGGGCCCCCCTGGAAGGTGCTGATGTAGTTTTGCAGGGAGGCTGTCTGGTTTGCATGTGTGAGGGAAAACTCCCTGAGCCTTTGGTGCAGCCACTCTCCCAGTGCACGATGTGGCTGTGTGGCCCTGGCTCCAGGGAACTCGAGCTGGGAGTATTTAAAATGGCGAATTCATCCCCAGCTTTGTTTCAAACTGCAACTTCTGCCTCTTTTGGTAACGGACCCGGACCCTGGAGAAGGCAGAAGAAAGAAGAGAGTCAGCATGTGGAGGGATGAAAGGCAAGCAAGGCTGCCCCACTGCAACTCCTGAGCTGCACAGCCCCAAGCAGCAGGGAAGCCCCTGGCCTGGGCCCTGTGGTACCCTGGCAGGGGAAGTGAATGCCGAGAGCAACCCATGGTCTCAGTCCTACCCTATCCAGCCAAGTCCCATCTCCAGGGCCACCAGACACAGCAGAGAACGGTCCAGAAATCCTTCCCAGGAACAGAGACAGCAGCTCTGTCCCCATCAGGGTTCCCTGTAATCCCCGCTGCTTTTCCTCACCAACCCATTTCCTGAATCAATGCTCATTAGCGTTAACTCCCAGCTCCAGCTGCTCCCTGTGCTAGGAAGAACAGCCAGTCACTTTGCCTGCTACTAATTCTTGGCTTCAGCCACTTCCCGTGAAAATGACTCCCACAGTCCAGGCACTGTGTGAAGACGTATTTCCTCTGCTGTGATTCAATGCCTCTCTGTCCTCATGGGACAAGATGGAGAGAACAGCCCTCTCCAATTCCATACTGGTATTTCATAGACCTTGGCTGTCTCCCTCCCATTGGTTTGAGATAAGGAAATTTTGGTCTCCCTTCCTGCTCCCAATCACTGCCACTGCCCTTCCCTGACCCTCTTTCCTCCCCTGCGCTTCCTCTCTGAGAGGTGGAACATGAGCTTGCACACAATAGCCAGGTGATTTACACAATGCAATCATCTTTTCCTTTTTATTCCCCACCCTGTTCCACGTGCATCATTTTTTTGCAGCTCAAGGCCAGGCTGGAGTGAGGCTCCAGCCCTTTCTTCCCATCTTCCCTACTACCCACATACCTGATTTCATGCAGCTTGACAATCTCATTGATGATAACCACGAGGACCAAGGAAAGAAAACCCAGGAGCCATGAGACCGGTGAGATGGAAACGTGGTTAAACGTCAATGAAGAATTGAGGTTTTCCCAGAGTTTCAGGTCCAGCACAGTCTGTGCCACTTGCCCCAGCAATCTAAGATCATAAACAGACACAGCAAATCTCAGCAGAGCTAACAAGCTTCCCAGGATCTGCAGATCAGGGTTCAGGCCCAGATGTAACACTCCTGAGTTCACAACAGAGACCCTTCACCAATTCAGCAGTGGAGAACAATTGCTGTGTACTATCATTTACCTCAGCACCACAAACCAGTGCTGGAGCAGGTCTAGAGCCCTCCTTCCTCCAGCATTCTGGAGTGCCTCATCAGGGCATGGGGATACTCACACAACAGCCACAGTGAGCGTCCACCATCGGTTGGAGAGGGGGCTCTTCTTCCACAATGGCTTGGTGCGATGGACGTGGGTGATGGATATGAACACTATGGGGACAGATGGAAGAGGGGGTTATTTAGCATCACACACAGATACAACACTTTACAATATACACCAACAGCTATTACTCCAAAGGGATATGGGATTTATGTCCCTGAAACCAACCTTTTATTCAAGGTCCTGTCAGACCAGACTCCCCACAGCAATTCCAAGTCCCCAAATATGCAGGGTGGGGGGGAGTGCAGTAGTAGCACTGCACAGGATTATTCACCATGGCGATGCCAAGGTTGGTCCACAGCCTGGCATGCTAAAGCAAATCAGGCAAAGGACCAGAACTAGGGAGCAGGGGGTGGTGAAGGGGCGGGGTGGGGTGTCCTTGTCTCTGGGTCACTGCAGACCTGCACCAGTGGAAAGTTCCAGCCCAGAGAAAGATATTTAGCCAAAGACCCAGAGCTGTCTGCACAGGACAGAGCATTTGCTCAGCTTTTGCTTGGGCTCTTCAAAACAGCATTTCCCACCTGCCAGGCAGAGCATCCTTGCCTAGCCTCAGTGATCTGAAGGACATAAAACAGCAACGCACACTACCTCTCTCTGAAGCAGGGCTACCTCTCAAATCAGAAAGGATTTCTGTTGGCCTGGACACCCCGCACATCTCAACATGCAATGCTCTGCCTGGCACCAAGGTACAGCACCACACAACATGGTGGAAAGGGAGCAGAGACCTTTAAGGTCATCAGAGAGCAGCTGGACCTACTCTGCCAGGCAATCATGTGCAGGTGATGAGGATCAGCCAGGGGCTGGCTCCCCACCCCTCCAGACGGTTTAAAAAGGCTTCCAGCTCCAGGGTAGTCATAGCTGTACCAGTGCTACTTATGGGGAGGAAATAGGGTGCTTTACAAAATGGTAGTGGGCATACAAGGGCTTCTGAGGCAGGGAATATTTTTGGAGAGCTGCAGGATGCTGCTAGCTGACTTGCAAGAAGGCAAAGAGGCATGCTGCCCTTCTGGTGAAACTGGAAAGGAATCAGCACTTCACCAGGCCAGTATGAGGCAGAATAAGCTCTGAAGGTACTGTCTTTAATCTGTTAGGGGAAAGTTTAGTAAGACAGAGGGCTTTATGACTGTGCTGAGAGACCACTACAGCATCTGCTTTTACCAGGGAGTTTGTTCCCTCTGACATAGGGGGTGAAGAAAGAGGCAAAGGATGCAAGTTTTCCCCCAGACTGGGGAAGGGGGTCTGGGAACAGGGACTTACCTGTGTGTAAAACAACCAGGCCAGCTGTGAGCTTCTGGGCTACAAGAAGAGCATTGGAAAATGTCCCAAACCAGTCAGGAGCACCATCAGCATTGCTGGTAAATGAGAGGACACAGGAAAGAAATCAACAGTGGGGACTTACTGTCTGACCTGTTCCCATCAGAACCATGTCCTCCATTGATAGCTGAGAGAACTAAGTCTGAGCTTGGAGTCAGGTTGTCCTAGTACCAGGAGGTAACAGTAAGTAAGTGCCCCAAAGATGCAATTGTCAAGGCTATATGGAGAGCACCCAGCCCTCTGTATAGTCATTATAGCTGGATCATGCAAGAGTCTGGAGCTTGTTAGAGGGGAATCAGCCCTACCTGGGAAGGGCAAGAGCAACAGGCCCTGCAGCATGAGGGGTGTGTGTGCCAGGCTCAGTTCCTCACCTGTGCAGCATGATGGAGGAGCAGGCTGTGAGATTAAGGCTGGTAGTGTCCACCTCTTTGCAGGACTCATGCAGTGTGAACCCAAAGCAGATGAGGCAGGAGCAGATGGTCAGGCTGAATTTCAGCAGGAAGCAGAACAGGAAGTAGTGCTGAGTCTGTGAATAAGGGAGAGGCAGGAGGATGACATGGGCATGTCACTGGCCCAACCTCCCCTGCATGAACCATCAAGGAATCAGTGGCTGCAAAAGACAAGCTGTAGTACAGATGATATGCTGCACCATGGATCTGCCCTGTGGGCGTGCTGGCACTAAGGGATTCCCTTCCTGTCCATGCTAGGCTTTTGGGTACCATGGGTCATGCCATGGATCAATTTACCAAGGGAGCTGGGAAGGCGCAGGGCCTCAGATATGCATCAACACTGGGACAAAGTAGAAGAGAAAAATGTGTGAACAACTTTAATCTGATGGGCCACCTACCTTCTTAGGAATGGAAGTCAAGTTTTTTCCTGTTGCCATGGTCATGATGGAGCTGTGGGGAGGCTTGCCCAGGAGCGAGATGCTGGAGAAAGGTAAGTTAGTATCTCACTAACAAGTTCAGGCACTGGAACTGTTGCTTTTTTGTCTGTCTAACATTTGAACCCAAATAATCTCCTCAGACTGCTTGGAGCATTGGCACTTATCTGGTCACTGCCTTAAGCATATTCATGGCAGGTGCAGACAGGGAGAGAGGTGACCCCCAAATGTGTGATGGGAAAAAACCCACCCATGGTCCCTTGGCCTCTGCCTGACACCCTAGGCTCTCCATCACACTCCAGTCAGTGCAACAGTATCAGGATTAGATGATGATTTTCAGCTGGAGGTTCAAGCCACAGGATAATAGCTAACACAGCAGTACACACAAATGTTCCTATCTGTGTTTCCAAGCACCTTGTCAAAGCAGGTGCATGGAATAGTCCTTGCAGCCTTCTTAGCATGCTGTGGGTGATGTCAGCTTTCTTTTAACATGGACACAGTGAGGCCAGGGGACTGGTCTGTGCATCCTGGGGGTGGGAGGCAGGAGATTCCACCCTGTCTGATAAGACTCACCTGAGCAGTGGGTAGCAGAAACAGGAGAGCCACACAATGTCTGTGGTACTGAGGATGGGGGGCAGCTGCACCAGGCAGGAGAGGAACTGGACGGGAACAATCCAGAGTGAAGAGTGTGAGCACTGCTAGGACAGTATTGTTACCCAAGACACCGCTGTCCTCCCCCAAAACACTGGGATGAGCTGGTAACTAGGCTGCCACTGCACAGCCTCTCCACATGTTCCAGGGGATGCTATTCTCCAGGGGAAAAAGGGAAAGAAACCTCTGTAGGACGGTCGGGGAGAAGGGGCAATGTAGGCTGAGTTCACATAGTCTCTATCTGTAACTTCCCCAAACATGCTGTGTAAACCTGACTGAAGGCCACCTTCCTCTCCCACAAGGCTGCCCCACTGCAGCCTCCCATATCCATGCTAGCACTCCTGTCCTCTGAGCTAAATGCTGTCCCCAGCCAGGCCAGGACTCACCTGAATGACAACCAAGGTCAGCTGGCACTGCAGCAGGAAGAGGAAACACTTGCGGATCCCATACGTTGCATGCCTGGCCTGGAAGCAAGCACAAGCCTTCAGAGCCCTCACTGTGATGGGAGCAGTTATCAGCCAAGAGCAATTATTGGCAGGCAGGGGCAGAACATGTGGCCTGGAGGGGAAGTGGGAGGGGAGAGGATCTGGATGCATTGTAAGCAAAAGGGGAAGGTCTCCTGCCTAGATGTAGAGGTTGTGAAGGAAAGGCAGAATTTAGCCAAGGGGTAAGTTTGTCTAAATATCCTGGCTTTTCTGGGGTAACACTTCTTCCTAGCACTGCACTGTTGTCTGGCTAGGGATCTCTGCAAGTTTATACTTTATCCAGCTGAACAATATTCATGTTCTGTTGCCACAAGGCACTATTCCCAAACCATCCCCTACACCTTGGACCAGTAGGGTCAGGCAGGAAGAGCATCTCTGTTGTGCTTCCTGAACAAAGGACAGGAGACACTAATAAAGGTAATGTTGGCAGCTTACTGTGGGCAACAAGAAGAACGCTCACATCAGCTCCTGGCTTTGCTCTTTGTGAGCTGCAGGCAGAGGGGCGAGTACTAGAGAGGGGATATGCCTGGCTTACCTGCTCTATAAGCCTGATGATGCTGGTACTCTCTTCTTGGCGGAAGGACATGGAGCAAGGCAGGCTGTTGAGTTGCCCTGAGAGCTGCAGCGGGCTGAGCTCATCAGAGACATGAGTCATGGTCGTGCTGGTGGCATAGCCAAAAGTCTCCCAAGAGCAGCGAGATGGGTAGAGAGGGTCCAGGGCTATACTGCAAGGACAACGCAGGAACATTAGCGAAAGTCCTCATCCCAGAGGAGAAACTATCTTTCACTGTAGTCCAGCTTGTAAAGTCATGCTGTGCCATGCCACCTCTATCTACCTTGCTGGTAGAGAAGTCTTGAGCTGCGACATGAATTTAGGATCAATCTCCTTAGACTTTCAGTTATTTCCAGAGAAATAATAGACATATTTGGGTTTGTGGCTCAAGGTCAACAAATTGGTTGATACAGAGGGGCATTTCCACTCTTTCACCCAACGAGAAGCACCTGTAATGCCAGTTGGTGTGCAATAGTTCAGCATGCAAGAGTAATGGCTTCCTTTCAAAGATGGAGAGACATATCTCTGTGTATCAAGGGATCCAGGTAATAATCCCAACCAATACCACCCAAATCTCCCTTATGGAGACAAATGCAGCTAATAATGGACAGAGCACTTGTGAGCATCACCCAGCATGATCCACAGGTCTGGTGTGACCCATGGCTGGGCACTCACTAAGCTCAAGGCAAAGGCAGCTGGAGGAGTCTGGATCCTGCCCCACCTGATATCACTTTGCAAGAAGAGGCAGCTGTTCCGCAGATTGGCAGAGCTTCCCAGACAGCAAGTCACCTCCCCGTACTCCTGCATGATCTTGATCATCTCGCACATGGCTGCAAAGGGACAGAAGGAGAAACACAGTGTGTTATCTCACTATGCACACAAAGATGCAGTGTTTCACACACCCCTTCCAGTCTGGATAACAAGCAGTCAGATCTTTTAAAATTACCCCAACTGATATTCATCAGCCATGTATAGTGAGATCCAAAGTCAAAGTACACAATTAGATAGCTAATTAATTGCAGTCCAAGTGCCCCGTATACCTGCCTCCTGCAGGAACTGAGCTGTGATTCACAGAACTGTGACCCAGAGATTTGCACCTCTAGCACATCTCTTTCAGAGCAGAGCTGTAGGTATAGCCTGGGTATATAATACAGGTGGCTTCAGCATCAAATGGTCTTGTTAGAGAACAGCAGAAATTAAATAAACCTAAATAATTCAAACCTAAAATAAATACACAATTTTAAATTCTGCTCAGCAGCACATCACTACTGTTTAAAGTCTAAAGGAACAGAGGGAATATAACAAACCACTCCAAAAGCAGTGCTGCACTTAGCTATACTCACAGCCAACCTCTGTTCCTGCACTCCCACCATGACCTCTAGCCTTCATCAATCTTTTTACCAACATCCTCCCAGGGCCTCTAAGTCAAAGCTGGTGTTTGATCTGATTTTTCTTCTGTAGCTCTGTGCACACTGCTCTGTGTGTATATGAATTCTCTAGGAAAAAAAAAATTCCCAGGAAAAAAAAAATTTCCAGGAAAAAAAAAAAAACACTAAAACCCAAACCCGCCCTCTGCAGATTCCTGTGTAAACAACTTACTAAATGACTGGTGCACCCAGATCTGCAGCACAGCGAGGGGTTAGATGAAGTGGGGAAGTGCCACTTCTGCCAAAAAGAGAGAGGAAATCTACTGGGCACTGGATGCCTAGGCAGATTGGGCTGTAAGTGGTTCTCACTGGCACTGTAAACTGTGCCCAGATGTACCTAAAATGCCAAATTATAAAGATGCTTAGCACTTTTACTGTAGACTGGACAGGTATTAGCCAGCTAAACACTCAGCCCCTTTCTTAGATAAAACAGTATCTCTCAGAGAGATAAAGAAATTTTGTCCTTTCTGGTCTCTGCAATCAAAAACTCTGCAAAGCAGCAGAAGGTGTTAACAGCAACTGCCAGAGGAAAACACTTCTGGGAAGTGACTTCCAAGTTATATAAGGCAGCGAGGGTTGCGAGCAGAGATCAAAGTCTCCTAGCACACTGATAATGCTTATTTAATAAAAAAAGGCAGTAGCATTTTGGATGTTTGCTTTTGTGTCTCTTACAGATGCAAATTGAAAGGAGTGGTTCTTAGCCCAATTCTATAGCTAGGGAACAGCTGCATTAAAACAAAGTTAACACCTGGCTTCCCACAGGCAGCAACAGAGGGTCATTAATATCAAAATGCCCTTCTAGATTTCCGGACTGTATACCCTTCCCTTCATCCATGTCCACAGCCAGATAAGCAAGAGCAATTGGATGGGAAAGGTGTTCATGCGCAGCAGTAGGACAGACCCAGGCTCTGTGCTACTTACTCTCTGGGGTGCAGTCTGTGAAGAGGGGCACTAGCAAAGGCACATTGTCTATGTTCTGCAGGTGAGGTCTCACCTGGTGGATCCCCCGTGGGAGTTTGGCCTGAAAAAGAGAAAGAAGAGACTAAGCAGGGAAGCGTGTGTGTGAGGGAGAGGCATTTCAGAGGGAAGTGCTGAAATGAGAATTATAATTCCCAGAATTATGCAACTTCAAGATCAGATACAAACTGATGTCCCTGCAGACAGAAACTGGCTTTCCCAAGCCACTGTAAAAAGTCTTCTGCTAAAGTTCTACACCGACACACCAAGCTGTCTGTGCTCACCCTCATGGTTTGTAAGATCAGCGTGATAAACCTGTGCTCAAGGATTTCTAAGGACTTTCTACCTATGTGGAGAATCTAGTCAGAGACTATGTGCTGTCTCCCAGCAACTAGATCTAGTTCAATTGCAGCCACATCAACACACAGACAGCAAGGGAAGGGTTCTTGCTTTCTAAAGCCAGGCCTAATAGATTTTTTTTTTTTTTTAAATCTGCATCTATCTCTGATATTCCCGTAACCTCTGCTGAGCATGTCTGAGTTCTTTATGAGGCAGGAAGAGCTTGTCCTGCACTCTGACTACTGGGCAGCACCAGCCATGGCTCACAGCTGGAGGAGAGACAAAGTTTCTTCTGTCCGCATGGAACACAGGGACATTCCCACTCCCTGCCCAGCACATGGGAAGGGGACCCAGACAGACTGAGATGTGGCTCTCAAGGCTACCCCATGTGTTGTCATCTCCATTCCTAAATTCCAAAGGAAAGACCTGTTCAGCAAAAGTGATTAACTGAGAGAATCCCAAACTTCCCAGGCTCTAGATACCAAGCTGAGGGAAACCAGGAGTCCCAACACAAACCAGTCAATTTGCTTCAAACAGGAATTCCGTCTGGGAGTAATGAGGTGATACTGCTGACCAGGACAACAGCACAAGGTGTGTAGGGAGAGGGGGCCTCACCCTGTTACAGTCCTCCAGGAAGCTGGGGATGTCGCTGTCTGTTGGCTGAAAGCTGATGAGATCTGAGTGCCCTTCCTCTTCCATCAGCAGAAGCCCCTCCACATCATCTCGAGAAACTAGAGCAGAGAAAAGCAGCATAAACAAAAAGCACAAACCTGCCTCTGCCACCCACATGGTATATTCACGTGGCGCTGCAGAAGCCAGGAAACGTGAGGCCTGATTTTCTAGGTTAGCAACACTTAGATCCCACTCAGTCATCTAAAATGCAGTATTTTAGATGACTAATCTGCTCAGAAGTAGATATGTGAGCCTAGTCTCCGCTCTTTTGAGATATGACAGTTTATCTGTTCTGCTCTCTTCTTCTAGGGGAAGAAGAGAGTAAAGAAATCCCACCTGAAGTAAGAAAAAAAGAGTAAAGCACAGGCAAGAGGCCCTCAGTGGCTTGACCAGGGCCCCAGCAAGAACCAAAAGCACTAATGAGCAGTTATAAAATCATGGCAGCTGGTGCACAGAACGATGTTTGTTTCCAACAACTGTGGTACTGACTGAGTAGAAAGGCTATAAATGAAAGGCTCTAAATGTAAGGCTCTCTCGTTCACACGCGCACACACACACCTCAGGCCCATCCAGTTTTGTGCTCAAAGCTCTGAAGGATCAGGTATCTGGTGAGGACACAGGAACCTATGAATGGGTTTAAAAGAACCATCCGGGAAACGTGTGGCATTCAAAGTGGCTTAGGCACGGTTCTCTCACCCTGATGTAGGTCATCGTGCAGAGAGCCAGCGTGGCTGGGACTAGAGGGAGGGATCTCTGAGCCAGGCACATCACCATTAGGCGTTAAAGATATGTGGCAATTCCAGCCGGTCTCAAGACCCATCTTCTCAGCAAACACCTGTAGGTGAGCAGACAAAAGATTTTAGTGTAGCTGTCCAGGCCAGAGTATTGCAGACCAATGCCATATTGGAGCGTAGGTACCTTCTGGACCCATTAGCTAGCTGAATCAGATTAACCTTAGATTGCACTGGAGCTAAACTGTCCAGTCAGACAACCAGGGGACATGCAAGTTCAGGGGGTTCAGCAAAGACAGCTTACCTTGCTTTTGAGCTCATCTTCCAGAGAGAAGTAGACAAAACGAATGCAGGCATTGACCAATCCATCAATGAGGCGGACAATGTCAAGACGGGCCTGATACTGAGATGAGACCATTCCCATGAAGATCTGTCCACTCAGAGCCTGGATACAGTCTTCTTTCTCCATCACTTCCCCAATCCCTTCTTCAGGCATGCAAACAACACGCAATCACGTTGAGACACAAGGGGCCACATGTGCATCAGCCAACAGCACACATGGTGGGAGAGGCCACCAAAATAACACCCAAGGACACAGTACCCAGATACATAGAAACATGCAGATATACACACACACACACACACACATATACAGGAGGAAAGACGAAGAGACATCCATTTGTCCCAGCATACCCAATCACAGAAGCAGTTTCAGGACATCATATGCGACCAAGAATACAAGTGCGAAACAGCGAGCATGGAAAGGAAGAAGACAGAACACAGGGATCAGTCACAAGGAACTGGGGCAGAAAGGTAAAGGATGTATGCTGCACAATGTTCACATGTGCATTTTAAACACACCATACTGTGCTTAAACAACATGGCGAGTCTGGCTGAGGCAGAGTGGCATCAGAGTATGACGGGCTGATGCAAAGGAACTGGATCATGTTCCCTCCAGTGACATTGCAGACACTCCCAAAGACCCTGCAAAGGCTCTTTGACAGGGTTCCTTCACCATCACCAGATCAGCCTGTGGTGAATGGGAGCTGCAGCAGCATGAGGAACAAAATAATAAACACTTCACCCGATTACAAAGCTTGCCACAGGTGGGACTGAAAAGTGATTTGAAAACACTCAGTCACAACTGCCTCCCAGCTGTTGGAAACCCTATTATTCACATTTTACAGAACAGGAGACCAAGGCAGAAAGAGATTAAGACTGGTTTTCTAGAAGAGCCTTCTGGAGGGTATGTAATGTTATGCGCTTATTTCTCAGTCTCTGTTGCTGTTCTGGAGGAGATGTACAATTCACCTACTGGGAATCAGTTCCTTCAGCACAGCAACAAAATCCATCAAGGGAGAATAGCTGCATGCCACCATACATTTAATTCCTCTGAAAAACCTAACATATGTGATTTCCATAAAATTAGACAAATAGCAAACCAAGTATTGAAATACCCAGAAGTCTTGACTCTCAGCTGCCTGCTTTAAGAAACAGACTTCCCACAAGGAGAAGAATTTCTCTGCAAGCGTCAATAACTTAACTAGAAACATACCTACCAGCTGCTACATCATTACTTCCTCTGGAAATGCATCTACTTCAGAAACCCTTAGTTCTCAATTTCCATCTGCTACTCTGAATAATAAAGTTCTTACAGCTCTAGACTGATCAGAAAAAAAGCACCTGGCCCAGCAGCAGACCTTATTATAGACAGCACAGGAGACACATACCATCTGAGCTCCAGCTATTCCTCCGACTGCTCTGTTTGATGGGAGTCGTCCCAGGGAGATCACAGCATGTGAAGATAGCACTCTGCCCAGGGACCTGCACCAGTTCTATGCACTTGCCATTGAGTTGGGAGGACAAGGCACAATGCATTGGCTTGTATGCAAAGGCAGAACAGTATCCTGAGAGGCAGGCTCGCTGGTAGAAGTCTAAGACCTTCTTCCTATGTGGAAGAGACAAAAACCAGACAAAGTTAGCAGAAACATGCCGCATTTCTGACAACGTACGCTGTAGTTCAATGCAGAAATCATCAGTTGGGTATCTGGAAAAATGTATTCCATGAGGAGTGGTCAGAGACTCTGAAAAAGCCTTTCCTTACTGTTTCTGCACTCTCTAAGCTGCAGGCACTACAGGGCAACAAAAAACACATATTCCATCAGGGGCAGTGGTGAATGTTTCTGTTTGCTCATCAGACAGATTGATGAGTATGAACACAGTACTCTCTGAATACCCTTATGAATATAATATGCTCTGTATGGCTGCCAGATGACTCCAAGGAAGTTCACTGCATGATAGCAGAAGCTTAATTCATCAGAGAGAATTTATCTGTAGGCAGATAAACACCAAGGAAGGAACTGACAACTCTGACAATAGTATCTATGACAGAGATAGTTACAGTAACAGACTTTTTTCCCATCCCCTTTCACAGTTTGGGTCCCAGCAGCTGTATGTGAAGTCTCTGTTTAGTCAATATTCAGTCACTGGAATAGTGTAAAGTTCCTTCTCTATGTTGAACTCACAAAGGTAACAAATTAAGGCTATACATGGGATTTTTCATTGGCTTCTAAGATGATAAATATTCCAAAAAGGACCAGTAGGAGTTTTCTTACACCTGAGGATAAGCAGACTTAGAAGAACAGTGTGCTGCTATTCAATGAAACTAAACATTACTAGTCTGCTCTGCTAGCAGGAACAGAAATTTAGCGTATAGATGACAATGCAACAGACACTGTCAGATATTGCAGCAGGACTAAAAGGGTGTGATGCATTGTGGTGGACTGGTTTGAAGCTGTCAATGGCAGGTAGAATTGATCACTTTGCATTTCATGTAAGACAAGGCGTTTGTCTTGAACAACAAAAAAAATTCTCTGCCACCAGCATATGACCCAATTATAATTCATGGTCCTACTACACAGTACAGTCAGAGTCCACTTATAAGAAGCTAATATGTTAACAGATACAGGAAGAAGTGGCTTAGTCTTACAGTCCAACATATTGCCTGTTGCTGTCTAATCTCTTACACTGCTATAACAATTAATTATAAGCAGAGATGGCTCATGTTCATAACCTTCTTGAAACTTCTATTAAACAGCTTAACAAGCATCAGTAAAGGGAATTTTAATAAAGAATGACCAGGTTCCCTCTGCAATTTATCTGCAGCTCCTGAATGCACCAAATGACAAAGCTGCCCACCTGTCAGAGCCAGAGAGGGGGTAGATATCAGTACCGTCCCAAAAGTCTGTGCAGGCCTCGAGGATGATGTCAGCTGTCCCATGAGAAAACATCTGCTCAGTGCCTNTCCCTTATTTGTTAAAAGCCAGTGTTCCCGCAAACTGCTTTGATGCACTCCAGATATCCCCCTTCCTCTGATGAAAGCCTTCCGTCTCCATCGAGAAATTATTCAAGACTGGATGATATGTATTCAGCTGCTATTTGTCTAACTGTGAGTTCAAACAAGGCTGTGATAAAATGTGAGCCACGTAGTCGGTTCCTATTCTCCCTTTACACTGTGTAACAATCCTGCTCCTACAGAAGGTGGCATAATGTCTTGCTCCTGCATCCAACAGAGCAGAACAAAAGATATTCCTGTCTGCCTCTTCTGACGAGAGTACAAGCATCAGTGATGAGCCTATGGGGATCAAAGTCTGCCTACACTGGAAGGTGCATTCAATTTTAGGCCAGGAGTGGATCTGAAGGGTAAGAGCTATTCTTGAATACCTTCCATTCAAGTAGCAGAAGATAATTTAACAGTGTGACCCATTAGACAGCAGCCTATTTCACAAAGGGTCCTGAAAATGTGTTAAATCAGGATGGGTCGAAAGTTCAACATAATAGGCTCATGTTGTGATCACGGAAGAACTGACCCCCCCACACTACTTTACTCTTTAATACAGACTTAAAATCTTTCATTCCCTCTTGTACACAGGAGTGTTAAAAAGCGTTTCCCAAAGGTGTGTGATATCACTTGTCTGATGCAGGTCCCAGGCACAGGACACAAGTTAAAGGATGCAGGGCTGCCTCCCCCTCCACACTTCCTGCTCCCTTTCATTTGCACTGCTACATTAACATTGCATGCACGTAGACTTTGCTGTCTAGGTTCCCTCCTCCAGCTGCTCTGTGACTTTGCCCCCAACAGCCTCAAAGCTGATCTAATGAAAAAAACATCACTGCCAAGAAAAATGAGCCCAAAGGCTTCTTGCAGGCATTGTTGCTGACTGCAAATGCTCACACTAGATGGTGAAATCAAGAGCCAAGAATATCCGCTCGCACAAACCAGGCAGGGACCTTCACGAACACTGAAGGATTTTCCAAAACATAGCAGCTCTCTGCTTTCTGCTATAAATAGTCATCACATGCCAAGTTTATCAGCATAACAAACCTCCAAGACGAATAGGAGCTGTGTGTGAAAGAAAGAGCCTGTAGCAGGGACACAAAGGAGTACTTGTGCAGAGCTCTGGTTAATTTTATTGTATAAACACCTAATCCTTCCCACCTTGCTCCTATGGTCAGATAGTCCTTGCTAGGAAAGAGGGAACAAGAGATGTTTATTGATTCATGCAAAACCTATGCCCTGGACACAGAGCAAGAGCTTGCAGGTGACCACACGCAAACACACACCTACGTTCATGCCTGACAGCAATTGCAATCCATTTCCCATTCAGTATCATCAGCATCCCACACAACAACCTTTCTAAGGGGTAAATGACAGTGACAGCACGCACTATAAACTGGAAGGAGTTCATTCAGCCATCATTGCCAGTAAAGTGAGCTCAGCCTCTTCCCTTCCTAAATCATGAACTTGAAGGCCAGGATTTCTCTGGCACAAGGGAGAAAACTAATGAATAAGACAGGGAGGATGACTAGCCATTCATGACTGCTGGGACTCATTAGGAAGAACCAAGCTGCTACAGCTGAGGCAGTGAGAGCAAAAGGAATCGAAGAGTGCAGCTACAGCAAGGGAAGACAGAGGTGCTATCAAGCCATTTTACTCCACTGAAGATGCCAGTGAGCCCCTCATTTCCATGTGGTTACTATGGATTTGGGATGAACGCTGCCAGATGGCAGGACACATATTTCAATGGAATAGCAAGGGAACATACCGATAAGCTACCTCCTATTTCTGCTACAGCTGTAGAATTTATTACGTATCTCCCTTTGACTTCAGCACATCATGGGTGTGGGTGGATTCAAAGACTTATTTACAACTAATGTACCAAGAGAGGTTAGTGATCATCATCTGGTCTGACTCTTCTGCATAAACAGAGCCACCTGATTTCACCCAATATTATCTGCATAATCCATTATTTCTGGTTGTACACATTTTAGAAAGTTTCAAGGGACAAGACTATCACATAAGAGGTGTTCCAATGGTTAACTAACCCCACTGGCAAAATTCCTCTTAGAATTTACTCCAGACAGCATAATCCAGGTCACACACTTATTCGTCTGAGCTCCAGCCTCTAAACTAAACCGTTTAAAAATGAGGATAAGGAGTTGAAATGAGGCAACATTAAAGGTTTTTCCCTACACTAAGAACCGCAGCATCAGAAACATTCTTGCTCACAAAGGCAAGATAGAAGCAATCAGGACAAATGAAAAAGCTCCTCACCAGATTAAGATACAAAATTAAGAAAACTGGGCAAGAGGAGACAGTTTACCTGGTAAATCTCTGGCCAGCATAATAATCATATTTCAGATTCAATATCGAACATATGCCAACTCCAGAGAGCCAACTTCAGTCAATTTAAGGTATTATGAAGGTACTAACAGCTCTGACAGGCAAGCTGTTAAATCTTTCTGAGATGCTTTAAGACCTCATGGTGCCCAGCTGTATATCCTTTCCATCCTAGCCCATTTCTATTAGAATAGGAAGGAGTAGAAGGAGTGAAGTCAGCCTGGCTTCATGTGCTGTATTCATGGTCACCATGAGTTTGCACGGGATTTCTGTGATTTCTTATTAGTATGCAATATAGAAATAGAGTATGCAATATAAAATACTAGACAACTCACTAAGCTAATGATTTATGATTTGGGTTATCAGAAGGATGAGCATCACTAGCTAAACCCCTGAGTAATATTCAACCCTGTGCCGTATCAGTTTCCCTACCATAATGAAGTCTATTCAAAACCCAATAAAACCCCCACCTTGCTCTGCACTGCCATTTGGTCCCAGAAAACAAGTTTACTATGTGCTAAGATAATTTTTTAAAATTATTTATGATTCTGGAGTGCGCCAGAGCTGGGAAGAATTCCCCCTCCCCTCAGTATGCCATAGCACTGATCACTAAGGTTTGTTGAGCACATCTGTACTGGCCATAGGCAGAGCAAGGCTATCACTCCACAGGGACTCCAGACTATTCCGGTCTGACACGTTCTAGGCTCTCTGCAGAAAAGATCCTCCCATACCAAGCGGATGCCCAAAGAAAGGGGCAGCCTTACTGGTAGTGGTGTCCTTCACAAACAGGTTAATCATGTGGCTCAGGGGTGGTCTCCTCTTGGTGATTGAAGAAAGCTTCCCCAGGATTGTTTCCTTAACCATCTCATCACTTGGCAAGCGGTACAAGGCCAAATAGTTCTCCTGCTTGAAAAGATCTTTAGCACCTGGTGTGAAACCTGAAACGTGAACACAAGGAGAAAAATCAGGCTCTAACCAAAGCAAAAGAAAGGTCCTCTCTCCTGCTTCTATGCCACCCACTTCGCCTGCGCTCATTCTGACATCTCCCCAGCATTCTGACAGCTCCCCAGGTGAGCTGTGCTCACTGTGCATCTACACCAAGATGGCTCAAGATCTATGATGAAAAACATTCAGAAGGACTAGATGTTATTAGTAACTACAGCTTTCATGCTTCTGGGTCATTGAAGAGAGGAACTGTCACTTGGAAGGACAGGCATAGAAGTGAGTTCGAGAGCTTCCAGATTTTAATCCTAGAGTTGCCTCTAACCTCTTACCACCCCTATGCCTCAGTTTTCCCATCTATAAAACGAGCTGAGGTACCTCACATCATTTATACCCAAACTCCTGATAAAGCGTTACTGTAAAGACAGGGCACCTATCCATCCATTAGCAGCTATTCTTTGTCTCCTGATGAGATTGGCAGACTCGAGCCAGAAGAATACCAAGCCTAGCCAGGGCTGGCTGGAAATATCCTTGATGACATTTGTTCCTTTGATAGCGTCTACAATGTCAGAACTTGCCAAAAGCAACCTCTTTAAAAGACTCTTTTGGCAACCGAACAACAACAGTCAGCTCTGTAATTCCACCTTCTCAGCAACCAGGACTGGGGAAATATTTCTCTTGTGCTCTCCAAGGATTGTCTATTGACAGCTCTCTGTGTCCGCTCATCTGATTTCTCCTTACCTATTAGCCTGGCAAGCTCACAGAGGCCCCAAGGCACGTGGACAGGCAGCACGGCATTGTGAGTTTCCTGAAGGGCAATGTTGCAGAGGTGGTCAGAGAAGCGGCACAGACGCTCTGTCACACTGGCATTGCAGAGATTGAGCAGCACATTCAGGCCCAGAGGCTTGAGGGAATTCAAGTGCATCTGCCAGTTGGAGTCATCAAACTGGATGCAGGAGGGGTTCTGCTGGTCTTGGGACAGGCTAAGCATCTCAAGGTGGTAGTCACACACAAAGTCTTCAGCCTCACAAGCCAACACCTCACTGTCACCAACAACCTGGTCCAACAGACAGGAAAATTCTAGTTGGTTACAATGAATACAGCTTGCTGAGAATCACACAGGGAATTCCCAATTAAATTACCAAAAGGGGAGACTCTACAGGTTTAAATCTGTCTTATACCTCCACAAAAGACTAATTGTGTGCCCCTTCAGTATGTCTTACCTGAGTATGTTCCTCCTCTCCACCCTCCGTGTCCTTGCTAAAACTCACATTGGACCCAGAGGGATGCTTGCTTCTGCTGTTTGGCTTTCGGTGGGCATGGGCATCGGGAGCCTTTGGAGGGTCGCTAGACCAGTTGTTCCTCTCTTGCTCATTGGTCATGTGGACTGTGTCTGCGAGGGGGCCAGAGAGCAAAGCATCTCTTTCATGGGGCTGCAAGAGACCAACAAAATGAACAGTAGTGATTCAGTGGTTGAACATGAGCCACTACTGATTCACATGCTGCTTTAGGACTCCCGTAGAAGAAGATCTCATCCTCGCTGCTTCTTTATCTTTTAAGCAAAGAATTATGGCACAGGCCTTCTCTACAAGCAAAGGGCCCCCTCTATAATACCATGTTGTGCATGTCAGCCAAACTATGATTAGAGCCAACATACTACATTATGGATTACCTATCCCTCACCTCGTCTTCCATCTCAGGATGGCAGAATGACCGTGTAGAGAGCTCATCAGTCAGATCTTCATGGCTATCATGAGGTGGTTCCACCTTCCCACTGAAGAACAGAACAGTCTCTGGGCTGGGGTTTGGCCAGGAAAGAATCCCCTGCTTGTCTACACAGCAGAGCACCTAGAACATCCCACAACACACCCAAGAAAGCAAAATCTCAGTGAAAACATGCCTCAGTGTTCATGCATAGTTGTAAATATCGCAAGTTTGATAAACACATGGGGTGACGGACAAGCCTCTCCTTCGCCAACCTTCTGTCTTAAGAAACTGCACCTAATAACCCCCCAAGAAATACGAGAATTCCTTGCTCTAGCAGGATTGATGGGTTGTTTAACACCAATTGTATCTCAGGATATTGCAAAACTAGGCACAAAGACCACAGGAAGGAAGCAACTACTGAACCTGTTTCACCAGCTAGTACCTTATCAGGACCCAAACCAGCTGGTTCTTGAACAGGAGTCAAGAGGGTTACGGGACCGGAACCACAGTGGGAAAATACAGACACCCTGTTAGATGCCACAGAGTATTTCTAACCATTGTTTTAGCCTGTAAAGGTGCTGCTTGGACAAGACAAGACAGTTATAAACTCTTCCACAATGACAGGTGCCTGAAGGGTTTCTAATTCCAGCACAGTGAACTGATGGCTAACAGTCTATGCTGAGGGAAGGACAGCATGAACAATGCAAATGAAGCATCCACGTAAGGCTCCTCCTTCTGACAACCCAGCAATACTCACAGTGACAGATCCCAGACTATGGAGCAAGCTGGAAGTGAAGCTCAGAGTTGGGGATTTGCCTTTCAAAACACAGAGGAAGTGGCTCCAGATACATCGTATCATTTCCTGCCAAGGGAAGCAGAGGACATGAACCAATTAAAGACTCATTCAGTGAAAGAAGAGGGGAGAGAAGGAACAAAGAGAGTATGACATTACCTGCTTTCAGCTTCAACACAGTGATACACTGTAATATAAACATCGGCCTCCGTGGGAACCTATTAACCGATACGGTGCTGATGTTCTGAAGGGAAAGGCATTTCTTCCCCCTTCCAGAGGATGCTAACAGGCAGGCTGATTGTTGAATTGAGAATTCACTGAAACTACCTTTGTCTATCCAAAAACACAGGAAGGAATTCTGAAGTGATTTCATTTGGGGTGAATCAGTTGTTACCTCTTAGTATTTCTTCCTAAAGTAACTGTCATTCCCTTGGATTATAGAGTTTGAGGCCTTAAGCTTACAATCACCATGCTGCAAATTGGGTAAACAGAGTCACTGGTGAGGTGACTTGCCCACGGTTACTTAATGAGGCAGTGACAATGCTGGAAATAAAGCCAAGGTGCCCTGACTACTCCATCATTACAAATGAATTGTAATCAACACAGTAGTAAACTGAAAGAAGGGGATATTTTGCAAAATTAAAATGTCAAGTTGGCACCCTTCATCTTCCACACAAAAATGTTTCACGGGGAGTCTGGATGGCAGCAATCAATCCAAGCACCAGAGCTGTATGTTTTTCTCTGTGCACTCCTAAAGCCAGCAAAACCAGGTTTGCATTACAGTGTTATTTTACTGCTTTTTAGCTGTTGTTCTGGAATGCTGTCACTGCAGAGCACTTCCCCCAAAGCTCCTTAGATCAAGTTCCTTAGATCCTAAGGAATAGTACAGCTCAAATGCAAAACAATCATGAGCTATCACCAGGAAGAAAAAAAGCTCTTATTTAAACCAGTTTCTCATAAGCAAAAATGTTACATAGGTACAAAAGGAAAGAAGCAGATCTCTTCAGTGAGGAAGGTCAGCTCAAATCACTCCCATTTAACACCTGAAAAACATCTCAGCTAAATGATGAACTGGCATAGAAAGACAACAAAATATTCAGCAAAGGAAGCGTATGTGCATCCATGTGCACTCCTCTGTGTGGCTGCGAGCAAGGAGAAATAAATTGATTCTTATAACATCTAGGGATTTTTAATCACTCCTGGAGTCCATCTGCCTCCTTATAGAAAGGGGAATCTTAATGCCGGATTAGACAGAAAAGTGTCTTTCCTCTACCCACCTGTTTAATCTGGATGATGCAATTTATAGAGTGGCCAGATGCAGTTCCTCCCCCAGAAAAAGGTCTTCTGAATGTTTATTTGCCCCAGCTTTGGAAACACTAGTAACGTGCTTAAGCTTGTTAAGGAGCCTATGAAACAGGATCAGACTTTTAGCCTGAACATCCCATGCTCCCCTCTTCACATCTGGTCTTGGTGCTGACCGCCATCCTCTCTGTTCTTTAGCTCTGGCTTGAAGAAGGAGGTTTTTCTGGTACAAGCAAAATACTTCCCTTTTTTCTGACACACACCATAAAAAGTTTATTTTACTCCTGGAACAGGAGGACTTGAAAGAGGTACTTTCTTCAGGACAGAAAAAGTTGATTTTAAACCATTTGCAAAATTCAGAAAAGCACAACTGGACTCAGTATCAAAGTCACCTCAATCTCTGGTGAGCAGAGCAGCATTTACATGGGAAGGTATAGGGGAAAGACATGCAACCTGCATGCATAGCAAATTAAAGCAGCAAATGAGTGACAATGGACAACTGACACAAGTAAAAAGGGCGTAGGAACAAGCAGGAGATCAGAGAGGAAGGGAAAGGATATCATGAAGTTCTGCAGTGAAGAGGGAAGAAAACAATTCATAATAATAGTACCTGAGAAGATACCATCTCTGTGTAGCTGCTGAGAGTGTCCTCTGAAAACTTAGCAAGCTGCAGCAAGAGAAGAGACCAGTTACTATAATTGTGCTCAGAAATGTGTCATGAGGAACATCCTTCCCTAAATACTGTGCCTTCAGAGAGAAGAAAGCAGGAGTCCTGCTCTGTGGGAATCACTCTACCAAGGCAGACCAATAATTCATCAAAGCAATTAAGTCTTTAATGGACTATGTCTTTATCTACTTGTGAAGCACAGTCAAAGTGCTTGGTGCTGTACATCACAGAAGAACACACAGTCATTACCTAAATGTCTACAGAGAAAATAATAGCAATTAGACCCAGAGGAGGCTCTTTCTGGATGGTTATTTATAGACAGAAAGAGCCAGGATTGACAGATCTGTTTTTAAGCTATATGGGCCAGTTAAAAGAAGGGAGCTAGAAGAGTGGTTATAAAAGCAGGTGCCTGCAACACAACGGACACAGAGGAATGAGGTGATATGAACGGGATGTGGGTAGGAAATGAAAAGAAATTATAGCAGGGCACTACCATGGGGCTCTTGGAATTACACTGAGAAATTTACAAACTCAAATTTTGTGCATCCAGCACAAAGGAATTCCACAGTAGATATAATTTTGAAAAACAGTTTAAGTCTAAGTACATTCATAAGCATAAGTGAATATGGCAGTTACATTTGTATGTAAATAAAACGACACCCCAAATAATAATGCATGTATCTGGCACTTTAAAAAGGATCAGTTTAAAAAAAGCTGAAAAAAGCCAAGACAAATTTGTCAGAAATAATTTAAACTGAGAACTATGAAGGATAATTAGGAACTGCTTAACAGTATTTTATTAAAATTTTAAAAAGCAACAACCCCATAGTAAAATAAAAAAGTAGAGTTTGGGGTAGAAGTGAAAATAGACACAAAAATTAACAGAAAAATAAGAAAAAGTATACCAAGAGGTAATTAAAACCAGTCCACTGCTTGTTGAAGACAGTAAAATTGCAAATTATATTGCAGGCAAGGCAGACGTGTTAAATAAATATTGCTATTCCTTATTCAGTGATATAATCATACCAAATGATAACTATGAAATATTTTCCATTCTAACACTAGCTACTGAAAGTAAATATGTTTAAAGTAGCAGGTCTGGACAACTTTCTAACTGTTACTGCTGATTTTGCACAAGGCTTGAAGCATGGATTAAGTCCCAGTGCAATGGAAGAAGGCTAATGTGGTGCCAATGCCTAAAAAGGGTAAGGAGAACAAACCAAGTTACCACAGGACCCCAGACAGACTTTGATTTCAGACAGAATAACAGAGCAGCTATTATGAGACTCAATTAAAAGAGAAGAAGTGGAATAATACAACCAGCGCCAAACACCACAAGCATATGAGTAATAAATCTCATCAAACTATTGTGATACCTTTTTTGACAAAATTACAAATGTGACTGATAAAAGTAATGCTTTTGACGTAGACCACTTGGTACTTTGACTTGATACAAAATGCTTTACTGATTTTCTACCAAAACTAGAGTAATACCAGAGAAATAGGGCCCATATTAAATATATTAGAAATAGACTATTTCCAAATGGAACAGAAACTGAGGAATTACTTGCAATAGGATGTGTTACTAGCTCAAGCAGGGACAAATTCTGGGTATTTTGTTAATAGCCTGGAATAAAACTAAAAAAACATTACTGATAGAGTCTGTAAACTGTACAAAGTTTGGGGCGGGGTCCAATAATAAAGAGAACAGACCACTGTTACAGAACAATATGGATTGCTTGGTAAATAAGCAAAAACACGCATATCAACAGGCACAAAAGTCAGGTTGCATACCTAGGAACAAAAATGAAGGCTGGACTTACAGGATGAGGACTCTATCTTAGAAAGCAGTAACTCTGTAGATTATCAGCTGAACAAAGCCTGGCCATTTAAAGCAGTGGCTAAAAGATCTCATATGATCCTTTGTTGCACTAACAAGGGTAGAAAGGGCACTAACATAGAGTAGAAAGTCCAAATTATTCTGAAATTTAGCACAAGCACAACTGTTATTGGAATATTTTGTGGGTTTTGGAGATTCATAATTCTACAGTGATCCTGAAGCACTGGAGAAAGCTAAGAGGAAAGCCAAGAGAAAGATTAGAGGGTTGGAAAATATGCTTATAGTGACTCAAGGTGCTTAAACTGTTTACTTAACCAAAGAGACGGTAAAAGGGAATGTGAGTAGCTACAACAGACCAGCAATTTGATTGACGTGCTCTTAAATCTAGGAGACAAAAGATGTGAATGTTCCAAGGGCTGGATATCACATACTACAAAAATTCCCACTAATATAGACTGCCCATTTTTAGCAGTGAAGGTAAATAATTACTGAAACAACCTATCAAAGGCAGTGCAAATATTTTCAAACCAACATCAAATTCCTTTCTAAAAGGAATGCTGCTGTAGTCCAACTGTAGTAATGCAACTTGAGGCAGGGGCTCGTTTGGGGGGGCACTGGTTTGTGTCCTGCAGGATGTCTGACGAACCAGTCACAAGGGTCACCTATGGCCTTGAAAAACTGGGAATCAAACAGCTTGAACATGATGGGAGGGGGCAGAAGGTGGAGCAGGGCATCACACAGGCCAAGTGAGTGGAGAGGAAGAGGGTCTTACCTGCTACATTTTGAACAGAGTAGAGAGAAGAAAGGAGTGAACTAGAGAGGCCAATAGAATACTGCCCTAGTCAAGGGGGAGAATGACCAAGGCACATCACAACGGTGGTTCTGCAGCAGCAAGGATGGAGGATCATGTTTGAGATGTCACAGAAAGAGCTAGCTGGACAGAGTGAGTTGCCTGGACAAGAAAAAGGAGAAAACAGGAAAGAACACAAGGAAGGTGCAAGTATGAGTGACAGGGCAAATGGATATGTTGAGAATGATGAAGCAGGGAAGCTCAGGAGTTCTGGCTTTTCCCAGCCATTGCTATTTAGCAAGGTGTGAAGGGAAAGAGGAAGGTTCCAAAGTCAGAAACCAAGTGATGCTGAGAATGGGTGGGAAAGGTGAAGTGGAGAAAACACTGAAAAGAGATGGTAAAGGTGCAAACACCACTGAAGGAGGTAACGTGTCCACCCTCCCAGGACACAGGCAGCTCAGTCATGTACAACCTATAGGGAAAAGAACAGAAAACACAGATCCAGAGCCACAGAGGCCAAGGAAGGACAAGAAGGAGAGAGAAACTCTGTCCAAGTACAGGCATAACAGAAGCCAGCACAGAAGACAAACATAGCACAGTGCAGCTCACCAACACTGCCACCAGGAGAGAACAAGACACCCATCAATGCATCCAGTTCAGGATCACACACCCATCAGACTACCAAGCTCCACTCCCCAAACCAGCAAAACCACCAGAAATTCCTCTTACTCCCTGATTCACTGCAAAGGCCATGCCTGCAAGCGAAGCCCCAGAGCCTCAGGAAAGGGCTGTTCAGGCCACATGTTAAAACAGGGGATTGCAGAGGATCTCATGTATCCCATTCCTTCTCAGTGGCTAAACGTTCCCTAGTTACAGCCACCGCAGGGCATTTATCTCCATGTTAACCCCTCTGACAGATTATATTTAGCTGATAGAAAGCACATGCCCTGAAGAGATTTATGGAATCACTGGAGCTTCCTATCACCTTGGGATATCCATAGACAGGTTGAAAAAATTAAAACATCTGTTCAAGAAGAAGTCACACTGTGCTCCAGGGAGAGGGCATAGCTGGGACAACCAAAGATCCAACAAGCTTTTACAATTATGTGGACTCATCTGCTGAATTCACTGTGCTCACTACACAGAGCCCTTCTCATCTCCTGCCCTTTTCTCTGCAATGGTTTGATGTGGAGAGATACCTACCAGTGAGGTGGATGAGGCTTTGCTCATCTGGGCCAAGACTCTGGCTTCTCCAAAGGCTGTAGCAAGAATCCACAGGACAGGAAAAAGCAACGGAAGGATGGGTAGGACACCATTCACCTGAAAAAAAAATTATAATCATCAGCAAGCACAGAGACAACAAGCATTCAGACCTTTCACATGACATCTTTTCCACCACAGTGAGAGGATCGGTAAAAAGCAATGGCAGGAAAGAAGGAGACTGCTTGCACTGGAAGCAGTGCAACACAGGGAGAAGCACAGGAGGGGAGACACACACACCCTTAGGGGTTTGTAATGAAGGAGGACATGAATAAATCACACCAACTTGCAGCTGGTTTTCCTGCTGAATTTGGCATAAAGTCTTACAAGTTTAAAGGCAAAGGATACCATATATATATATATACACACATACACACACACACATATATATACATATATGGCAAGTGAGAGAGAGCAAACAACCCTCCTAGAGGGCAGTCTAGGAGGAATGGCCAGGGTAGAGCTGTTGTCCTGCTCCACTGAGAGCTCCTGGATCCAGCACACACAAGGGCGTGCACAGGATGCTGTCAGAGGATGAAGCAAGTTTCTGAGGAAGGGAATCAGTCTCAGTGGTGCTCTGGGGAGGAGGTGTAGTGGAGCTCAAAGCTCTCCTTTACCTGTAGCTGAAGAAGAGTGTACTGCCAAGAAGCAATTCCAGGAGCTTTAAAAATGAAGCGCACAGCATTGGTGATCAGGAAGCCAGCCTGCAATTCAAACAGAGATGACACTGTCAGCTGACTACTAGTACTTGTAGGGAAGGAGTTTTCGCTGCCTTGTAACATTCTCAGCCCTGGGAAAGTCCAGAAGATATATTTGGTCTGCTGCTGCAGTTCCTCCCTCCACTCTCACTGCCGGATGGCTCAGCATCTTTGCTTCTCTGAACTACCCAAGGTACACACAGAGTCAGCTGCATGAGTTAAGGTCTGGCCACCGTTTCCTGTTGATGGCTGCAAATTCTTCACTTTTATTGACAAAACATGGCTATATTCAACAACAAAGGCTTGAAATGAGACCTACCAGTACAATAGGGACAGCATATTTCAGCATCACTGACTGTACAGTGAATCTCTCATTATCCAGGGCTGTCACAGGACGTGACAAAGCCATTTCCAGACACCACCTAGAAAACGGAAAACAGCTTGAGATTTCAGCAACCAAGACCCTAACCCTGCACTTTCCTCAGATATAAACCTCCTAGTAGACTTGATTAGAACACCATGTTCACCCTATGCTATGAGGGATGACCTTCAAAAGAGAAGCCAAGTTCTACAATAACAGCGTTGCACTTGCCATGGTAAATTTGCAACGCTGTTGAGCAAACTCCCCAGGTCTCCTCACCTGCTTAACAGGAAGGCTCCATTGCCCCAATGTGTACTGAAACTCCAACAGGACATTCAGATATCTGTATCTGCAGGGTGTTATATCGCTGGTTACATCAAATGCATGAAATCTGTGACCTCCCTGCATTGTTCAAATTTAGTTGGAAAGTAACGAGCTGAACAGTAATACTTAGCATATATGTGGTTTTATGTATCAGCGTAATCTACCAGTTAAGGAGGACAACTGAAGACAGACAGTAAGAGACTTATAGCATTCCCAGGTAATAGAGGAGACACAGCACGGCATATTTGAAAATTCCTGTCCTGGACTGGTAAGCCTCATTCTTTGCTGACACAAGGCAGCAACAAGGACATAGACAAGCTGTGCAGGCGTTGTGCACTGTATTTAACCCACCTGACATTATCAATTATTGGGGTCTTCAAAACACGGAAGAGACGATACAGCTGAGGGTTCTGAGGTCCCTTCTTCACTTCTCCCCTTGGGGAGGGCGGAGGTGAGAAAGGTGGAAACAGATCTCCTGGCTCCAGAACTATGTGCTCATCATCCTAGAAAAAAAGTCAGAGAGCCCAAAGGCTGCACAGTCGGGGCCTTGGTGGAATCCTGCTGCGAGGGACTGGAGGTTTAGTCCAGCAGGATCCCTCCCATTGCAAGTGACACAATACATGTTTGTCACAGTTCTCTCTCTCAGCTCTCAAAAATTCATTAGCTAAGCTAGCTAAAACGAAATGCTTGTGTTCAAGCACATCTGATTATTTCATAAAAATTGGTATTTGGAGTGAAAGTTACGATAAAAACCAACAAAGGTAAATTTCAAGCTTTAAACTTTTTCCAGTCTTCCTCAAGCAGCAAAATCTTTGCATAGATCTTGTAACTGATTTGTTAATTTACTTCTACCCCAGGTATTTGATATTATCTTCTTTTATAATAAATCAATAGTAAGGAGAAGGTCAAAGCAGACAAACTTTATTTCTCCACATAAAAAACAGGATCAAGTAGGGGGTTTGTATGTCATATCATCCTGCTGGATAGATTCACTCCACTTATATTTAGCAGCACATTACAATTCCCCCTTGACCTGGAAGAGATGGAAATATGGTGCTTTGGTATCACATTAGTGTCTCCTGTCCATTGAGCTTGGGAGTTCATAGAGAAGATGCAGTCTGTCTGATGAAGCACTGTCCTTGACTGAACTGGAATTTCAAACTATTTTCAAGGTCGGAAGAGATCAAACACTCCAATAATCTGTACACTGGGAATTAGAGTATTAGCAAGAAAATCCTGGGAAATATATTGTTACAGGCCTGGGAAGTAAGACAGGCAAGTTACCTTAATCCCTCTCAGAGAAGCAAATGACTCCTGGCCTGGCCTCAAAGCAATGACATCTCCTTCTACTAACAGGCTCACAGGCAGGTTGACAAGATGACCATCCCTGTAGGCCCAATGAAGGGACCAGGATGGGGCATAAGGCATGTGAAGGTCAGGGTACATGGAGTCTGGCCATTTGACCTCTTTGCCAAGTGTATCTGAAAGCACAAAGTGTGAAAGAATTAAGTTACAACAATTTTGGAGGGGCCAATCATACATCGATTTACATCCTGTAGTGGCTATAGGTCATCCAGTGCTAAGCTCAGTCCATTCCCATGATCTTTTATCATCTCTCTCTTTCTCCTTGATGGCTTTTCCCCTCTCTCTCCACCTATAAAATGACTAAACATAGTCATTTTATAACCTTAAATACATACTTGTACAATGGAAAAGCTAAAGGCTCTCCTTAAAACTGCCGCACTGAAATGAACTGCCTCCTCAGGTTCAAAAGCCCCCGTTGAGACGATGCTCATGCACAGCAATTTATTTCCTTCTGTTCTATGTTGTGGTACAACCCCACGTATTCTTCTCTCATCATCTGCTGCAAGGCAGATATTTTTGTAAGATACTGAGGATTCTAATTCCTCCAAAGCACAGACATAACAAACGCCTACCTGATAACACCCAGATTGGAAGCACATGGCCACATGACAGCTCAAAATAACTATTCTACAGGACAGGCATGAGTAGGACACAATTCTCACAGCCTGTTTCTGTGTAACATAGGGGAAGGCTAGTAAGCTCAATTAGTAACGTATGTGATCAGGTTTGGAGAAAAATCCAATGGGAGGAAAACACAAATGCAAATGAGAGACAGACGAATGAGACCTCACCATTTATCTTATCAATGATTGTCTGAAGTCTCCTCTCCACCTCTCTGCACTTCAGCCTCTCTTGACGCCCGATCATGAAGAGATCCAAGAGGAGAAGGAGGAAGAGTGCCAGTGCATTAACTATCTCAGCACCTTGGCTTTGCACAGCAAAACAGAAGAAAGCAGAAAGCAGATGAGGTTTGAGTAAATGAGCAGAATACACTGCCAGCCACCCACAGAGATAAATGCACACCTGCTCAGTTGTTTATTCCTACATCCCACAGACTTATGGCTAAAAAAGAAAAGCAGGGGAGCTATGATCACACTTCTTCTTTACAATAATGCCACCAGAGAAGTCTGAAAGGACCCATCTCAATTAAAAAATACCATTACAAATATGGTCAAGGCATGCTATGGCGCATGTGACAGCACAGTAACTTCTCCTATGAGCCACTAACTTCTCCAGTTTCAAAATCCATCCTAACCGTGATAATGCCTTAGGATTTTTCAAGATCTAGGAACGCTGTAGAAAAAAAATCTCAGTCTCTCCATAGGACACTCTATGGGTCTACTAAAAGTAAAGTTGGCTGAAGTTTTGTGAAAGGGACAGAATTACCAGTATGAGTATGCTAATGTCTAGATGTCTAGACAGAATGAGGGACAACACTGTTATGTCAGCCACACACAGTGTCGAGATGATATAAAACCACCACCTTGCTTCAGTTAATCAGCATAGGATGTTTTGCTTACCTCCCCTGTGGCTGGCTCCCATAGCAGCACAGCAGCAACAGCACTGCCAGAAACATCAGAGATGCACCAGGCCAGTGGAAACAGGAGCAACGGTTACCATGGTACAGAAAACTGCTCCTCCACACCTCCTACAAAAGGAGAGCAGCAGACAGCATTCATGAAATACAGAGCCAGATGTTTGAAAAAGCAGAGTGAAAAAGGGCGAAGGCAGCAGTTGACGCTCCAGGGTGAACACAACTTTGTAAAACCCCTGAAAATGATACATAGCATCCCAGATCAGTTATGCGAATGCTACAGCACTAACGGTTGCTCAGCTGGCGAGTCTGGGTGATCGCTCTCTGCTTTACTCTTGCTTGGAAGAATGAAAAGGCTTCTGTGCCAGACTGCCCCACTGTCACTAACCAAGCGAGGAACACTTTTAACATTCAAGTACTGTGCATAAACACTAGCGCTTTGTATTCAACACACACGCCAGACAAAAATGGTGGACAAGGGGAGACTGTTGAGGTTCACAGTTCTTTCTCTCCACCTGATCTGGACCCCCTAGGCACACTGCCATTAGTGGCTCTGGAAGCCCTTAGATCCTTCAGAGGTGAAGCTAAGCTCCTGTAGAGCTCCAGCATCCAGGAGAGAAGTGCTGGGAGAAACATACCCTTAGGTAATTCCTTGCATTGCTCCCAAGGACTTTAGCAGTTCTACACCCAGACACTCTGCAGCAGCAGTCTGGGAGGGAAAGCAGCCAACTTTTGTTTAATCTTCAGCTTTACTTTGAGAAGGGGCGACTGAGTGTCCAACCTTGTGCTGTTTGGTGCCTCACCTTCCATGAAGTCACTTTTTTCCGTTCCTTCTGATGCCCCTCCAGCAGTGCTGACAACTGGTCTCTCAGGATCGTGAGGGCTTTCTTTGTGGTAAGGCCCAAACTTGAGGTCATCTCATCCTGAGGTGCCAGAAAAACAAACTGTTTAGTGCTTTCCCATTTTCTTTTTAGGCTTTTTCCTGGTGGCTGACTGAGCACCCTACCGTGCATGCCCTGCACCCATCATCACCGGTCTGACTCTCCATCTTCCTGAAATAGTCTTCCCTCCTGTGAACTTTACACTGCTGGCTGGAATTAGAGCACCTAGATAATATCAGGTAAACAAACCGGTCCTGACTGTGCCAGATAAACACTTTATCAAAGCACAATACCAAGTCATTTCTGTGAAACGAGATTCTAATCAGCAGAGGCTGGGGACAATACAAAGGGAGGCTGCTCAGCTCTGAGGTTACACAGGCTTGAACTGGTGTCAGCTTGTAGAGACAACAGAATGCAGTTACGGTAGAATTTTAATGATACAGGATGAATTTTTCTAACAGTAATAACAACTAAGTAGTAGAATACCTGCAATTCTAATAATACCTAGTGTCTGCTCGTTACAAATTTTTGGTTACAAATCCTGCTTCTGTGGCTACTTTGACACAGAAACCCCCAGATTTAAGTGCTAGGCAATGCACCAGTTCAGGTGGAGACACGACTCCAGCATCAACTCCTCCTTTTACAAAAGAAAGCACTGGAGATTTAAGCGCTGAATTGTGCGAACATACAGGGCTATGGAAGCACACAGAGTCCAGACCACTGCTCCCTCACTCTTCAGCAAAGAGGCAGCAGCCTGGAAGGACGCAAACCGAGAGCGTGCCATCTGATGCTGATAACAAGAAAGTGGGGCAAACGCTTGCATTTCTGGGGCAAGAACACAAGCGCTTGCCTTCCTTTCAAATCATAGAGACTGCTGCGAGGTACTGTGGGTACCAGACCACTGAAAGTGAATCAACAAGGAAAAGCAGGCAGGTGGCCATGAGAGGGCTACAGCATATATCATGGCACTGGTCAATAAAAGTTCTCATTTGCATTTCATGTTTTAATACAAACACCCTGAGGGTGTACAGCGCATAGGATATCCTGCACATTAGAAATGCTCAGGTGTATCATGCTGTTTACAGAGTACAGAACTACTGAACACAAAGCAGGCAGGAAGCTTCCCCCTCCGGTCCCCACCAGTGTGACACACAGCCCAGCAATACATCTCAGGCAGGAGCTGCAGCTCTTCCTGCTATTGCAGTCACAAGCTCTTCCCAGCCCTGCCAAATCCACTGTGGTCTCAAACTGCAGCAGCTCTGCTCTTCAGGAGCTGCATGCACGCACCCAGCTCTGCAAATGCAGCTCAGTTATGATCTGCACTTTTCTTCCTGTTCCTTAACTGAGTGGTTTCGTGATGAATATTTACCGGAAACTAATCTCGGACTTCAGACTCATTTGCACTGACGGTCCAATCCAAAACTGTAACGTAAGTGTCAGGGAATAGCAGATAGATGCTCTTTAAACTACGATCTACCACACGCACACATTCCCCACCTATCAGAGACAATTTGAAACAGCAAATTCTGGCCAGGCAGAGTCTAGCAATGCTGCTTTAGCTGCACTTCTACAGAACTAAAAATAATCCTGCTGTAGTTTTCATTCTGTGTCAGTTTTAGGAATAGAGGAAGCAGTTCTGTGTTGTTCTTGGAAGCAGCCCAGGTAACATCAGCACAGGACTAAACATAGGAGTCTCTCAAAGACTCCCAGAGGAGAAGATGGCAGGCAGCATAGCTGGCAACAGACACGCTACTGCACCACAAGAGTGCTGCAAACAGGAGTGCTTGCGAGCAACACGGAGCAAGTGATACAATAAGGTTTCTCTCTCTGCTGACTGCTGGCTGTTTGGGGCATAGCAAAGCACCCAAAAAAATGCTCATCCTCTCCAGCACAGGGAAAGCAGACAGGTAAATAGAAGACACAGAATGAAAGGCAGCAATAATAAGAGGGACTTTGAAAAGAAAAAATGAGAGGAAAGCTGCACTTAATGCCAGCAACTGCCAACACACACTGCCTGGAAAGAGAAACTGCCATATCACAGCAGGCAGCAAGCAGAAAAAGGCAGCAAATCTAGAGGTTACCAAAAAGGTTCCTGAAATACTTGCACACCTGCTCCACTCTTTACCCAGGAGTTACTGTTTTGCCGTCGTATCAGTCAATGTAAGGGCAGCCACAAAGGAAGGTGGCTGTAGCAGGTGAGAAAGAACAAGTGCAGAGTGTGGCAGGGCAGGGGAGGAAGAAGAGCAGGAAGGGCAGGCATTGCTAAACGCCCACCCTGACGCTTAAAATGTGGAGTATTCGGCAAAGCAGGCAGAGCCAGCCTGGTAAACAAACACTGTAATAATGTGAGTGAGAGGCTGCCTGTGGTGACTCAGATAACCTACTGCCGGTGAGCATCAAGGGAAAGCGCTTGGAACCAAGGAATGAAAGGGACAGGCGAGAAGAGCCACCCTCAGCTCCTGGCAAGGGGCAGCTGTAGGTTTTCGCAACAAGAGCTGCCCTGCTAAGTCATCGACTGCTAATGAGGCATTTTTCAAATGCCCTAAAGTAAACCTTTCTATATGGCAAACCTAGGTGCTCTTCAGCTGTCCCAGAGGGATCTTTCCAGCCTTTCATCAGCTGCAAGTGCTCTTCCTGCCACAAACAGGACGTAAGCACCCCAGGGTGAAGAAGCCATTCACCAGCGGTGTCAGTTCATTAATAGAAACCTCAACATTCACATCTTTGCTTTGGAAAGTTGCATTCAAAGAGTAATCCACTAATTTTCAGGTCAAAACAAAAACAGTGAGACACCTTCCCACACAGCTGCCTTAGCATAGGGCTGCCTCTGAAGAACAAAAAAAGAAAAAACAGACAGTACATTCCAGGTTACAGAATCACAGAATGGTAGGGGTTGGAAGGGACCTCTGGAGATCACCTCATCCAACCCCCCTGCTTGAGCAGGTGCCCCTAGAGCAGGGTGCACAGGACCGCATCCAGGCAGGTTTTGAGTATTTCCAGAGAAGGAGACTCCACAACCTCTCTGGGCATCCTGTTCCAGTGCTCTGTCAGTGTTACAGTGAAAGCAAACCCCTGATGGGTATTGGGAGGCATTTTAAAAGCCTATACTTTCCTTTTGCCAATGCCTAAAGGGAAAATGTCCTGAGGAGAAAATGAGCAGTTGCTTCCTCCTTTGCCCCAAGAGGCTGGAGAGCACACGAGCCTCTAAGTGCACTTACGGCTCCTCCGGAGCTGACCCCTGCCCCGGCTATCACAGCCTTAGTCCGAGAGGCGTGACTGAAGCCAGGTAAACACAGGACGATTGCAACCTTCTGCCTTGCAGACGATAAAGCTGTTAAGGAAAAAGCACACAGTGCAGGAGATTTTTTTTTGTACCTGTGATTTCGTTTTCTAGAGGGAATGAATGCACTGAGGTGTGGACTGGATGGGAAGATGAAAAGGTGCATGAATGGGCTCCTCTTTTCTCCACTTTCAGTAAATATCCTAAATGTTAAATTACTGCTTAGCTTGCCTGCAAATGTCAGGAAAAGGGAACTTGAGCTAGATCTAGCAAAAGCCCAGGTTTAGGAGCTGGTTTGGTTCTTCAGGAAGGAGACGAGAAGCAGCTCAGAGCTAGGAGACAGGGAGCCACAGCATCAGCAGACTTTTCTTTGCCTTCTCTCAGTTGGCCCTCCATAGTTTGACAGGGGCAAATTAGCTGGCAAATACCCAATGATGCAGGAGCTTCTTTAGATCTGTAGCCTTGCCTGGCTCACAGAAAAAAGGTTTCCTTTACCTTCGTCATGGGTTGCAGGAACGTTTTCAGATTGAGAGGTAGAAAAAGAGTGGTTATCTTCTGATTTTTCCTCCCACAATGTGAAGTTGTTTCTGAGCATCACCACCTAGTCACGTCTGCTTCCTGCAGCCCACCTTCATCCTCACACAAAATCACCACTGGTTCCTGATCTGTCCTCCTAAAATTCCCATCCTGTTCTTTTATACATAGAACCATTCAACAATATCTTAAAAGTTTACCAACTATTCTCAGTCTCTCTGCTACCCAATGAAAGATAGACGTCTTGCTCCTTCCTTCAAGAGGAACAAAAAAGCAGACGTCAGAATGTATACATGTAAGAAACAGACACAAAATATTAGTATAATCAAGTCCTCTTATATTTTCATACAGCCATTACACATCCATAGTAGCATATTTATTTGTTGTACCAGTATGTGTTGATACAGTGTGTGGTGGTGTATCACGTGCCAAACATTTTTTTAAATAATACTGGAGCACAAATATATTCTTTGCTTTACAGAATTCACCCTTCCAGCTGCTTCTGTAGACACGTAAGTTGATTCAGCTGAGCAAAGTGGGTTGAATCATCCTCTGTGGATTCAGCCTCTTGCAGAGTAAGTGCTTCTCACCAAGACTGCTGTACACTTGAATGTAACTGCCTTTACAAAGATTGTTTAAACAAATAAGGGAATAGAAAACAGAAGATTTGCTAGAAGCTTCAATTTTTCATAGACTGCAGTTCCACCCCTCTGATTCAGTGGTATGGAAAACCCCTACGAGGCAGCTGTCAGATTGTTTCCCTCTTTCCAGGCTGCACACACTAGGCCCCTTTTTTGACACTTCTACTCAACTGTTTTTGAGATTTAAACAGTTGGAGGCGGGAAACTGGGCAGCAGAATGTTCTTCCTTTTTCTGAGAGCTATTTTGCGTTCCTTAGCAGAAACAAGAAGGCAGTTTTTAATTTAATAATGACGTTTTGCAGGCTATTAATCTCCTTCAGAGATTACACCTCCTGAAATGTAAGCATTATTCACAGTTTCAAAAACACATGAGAAGGAGTAACTCCACCAAATATATTTGCATTTAGTACTGTAAGTCAGATTCTTGCTTAGGATAAGGCACAATATGACCCATAGCGGCATTTTTTGGGTCTCATCAGAGAGGATGGCAGACATCATACACGCAACAGCATGCAATTTCTTGGGGCAACATTTCTTACAGCGGGCTGATGCTAGAGAGGGATTTATTCTTGTTCTAAAGCAAATCATACATCAACATGCTACAGCTCTGTCCAACTGGAGCTGCTGAGTTAGTGCCCAGACTGCCTGAAATGGCATATCCATGCTACAGAATGATACAGATGTAGCCAGCAAAGCCCATGTATAGGCTACTCTGGGCAAAAGCTTCCCTTTACTACCTACATCTTTGGTCCTGATTATGCTTTTTGTCCTTCCTAGTGCTCAGCTAGTTACTTTTCAAGAGACGACTGATCCCTGACTCCTAGCAAGAGTGCTTCTCTTGTGACCCAGGCTACATAAAGACTCCAGCCTGACACATTCCTACTCCACAGGATGATCTTTTGATTAAGACTCTGGACTAACCATCAGGACAGCTAGACTCTGTTCCTCCTTCTGCCACAGGTTTTTGCATGGCAGTGTGAAAATCGGATGCTCCTCTGCGCCTTAGTTTCTCATCTCTACAATGGGACTACCAACTCCCTACCAGCTGTAGGCGTTGTGAAGATTATAATATTCACCAACCCACCTGAACACTACTGGAAAGCACAGAAAAAAGAAATACGTGTTGACGCCGGCATGATTCAGGCAGCTCCATCAAGCAGATCATGGCTCTGTGGGGACCACTGCCTTTAAAACTGGACATGCTGGGAAAGGTACCAGAAGGCACAACAAATGCAGCTACTAAACTTGGTTTAAATGCCACCTGACATGAGCTTGGCAGCCACAGCTTAGCTGTTGGTGGTCTCAAACCAAATGAAACAAGCAAAGTCTTCAGCACAGCAGTGCCCAAATTAATGGACAGAGCAATAGTCAACAACTGTCTCCTTCCTCCATCTGCGGCAACAGCATGAAAGGCAGCCCAGACCTCCCCCTGCCCCTGGACAAAAGGGCCCCCACAGTTTGGCAACTGGGTGCCTGCAGGGGCTGCAGTGTGGACACTGGCTTTGAGGCTCCCCGCAGCTCATCACTAACAGGGCCTGCAGACTTACACTGCAAAGAGACACAGCTGCAGGAGCACAGATCTCTGAGAGATCTGGCCAAAGCAACGCTAATCAGCCATCTGAATCACCACTGCACTTTGGTGTGAACAGAGTCCATTTTAATCCAGACAATGACATTCACATTTCATGCCCTCCGTAAAGCAGAGAGTAAGATGCCAACAGGCACGATCAACCTTTCCACATGGGTAATGCAAAGCCCAGTGCTTTGCTTCTCCCTCAGCTAGTAGCAGCTCAACAGCAGAGAAAGAGGCGACCGCTCCCCAGGTAACAGCCCAGTTTTGAATTGTACATTCCCCAGTCTGTCTCTTCAGTCCTGTTTGCAGCAGCAAATCCCCAACCATAGTTACCTGCCCCACCGGGCTGCTGGTGGGATGAGGCAGTGTTTATGCAGGGCTTTGAAGCTTACCTGTACTATGCAATTATCGAGCTTTAATTACTGTAATTTATTCAGTTACAGTATTCCTCCAAGTTCAGAGAGCAGTTAGGGGTCCATAGTTATTCTGGCTTCAACACATAGCATACTGCTTTATGCCAATGCAGAGCTTACTCCAGAGGATTCTAATCCCCTCCCAGAGGCCAGCAATGCTCAGAAATCCACAGAACTTCAGCACATCTTTCATTCCCCGCATTACTTTCCTTCCCATCCCCACTTCTTTATATGAAGACTTTGGGGACTAAAACTACGATACGATAGCAGGTGCACTGCAAGACGTTTCAAAGGGATAAGGAGGTTCAACAGCTACAGATCAAAGCACACAGAAGAAAAAGACAAATTTAAGTCATGAGGCAGAGGGGCAGCAAAGTAGGAGTCAGTAGCTAAAATCATGTTTGGCCCCTCCTGTTGGTTCTAGGGTTAAATCTGCAGTTTAAAACAGAGCTGCTTTCCCCATCACCTCCAACGCCAAGCCATTCCCTAGCTAAAATCATCATTCACTGCTTCATGTCCTGCCATAACCTCTTTCCCCAAAAACTCAAAGCTCTTCATGCACCATCACATCAGGCAGGATGCAGGTTGGGGAGGAAGAGAGGGAAAGCCATTTTGAATTTAAATGTTAAGGGAGAGAAACTTACTTTGCGGCATTTGCCTTGGTGGGGGATCCAGAGATCGGCCTGCTTGAAGAGCATCTGGGCTAAATTCCTGCGCCACTTCCCCAGCAACTTACACTGCTGCTGCCCTCCAAAAATGAGAGAGCAAAGAGGGAGAGAGAGCAAGACTGTGCAGAGCCCAGCGCTGCAGAGAATGAGACAGAAGCAGCAGAGTGAAGCACCAGTCTGCTGATTAATTCAGCCTGTTTCCAGTCACGCTGCAGATCCAGCAAGGAGGCGGTGGACGGGGGTGGGGGATGAGGGATAGAAAGGGAAAAAAAAAAAGGCAGAGAGAGAAGAAAGTTTGCCCAGGATAGCACCAGATGTCTGTAAGAATGGTCCATTCATCAGATGGAGCAGACGTGGCCAGAATCCCTGGGTTCCCTGCCTGTAGAGATGCATATGCGTGCACAGTAAGGGTTGATGCTGACAGACAGGGGTCTGTGGAAAAGCAGATGGCAAATTAGACAGGACAAAGTGCTATAAAATATAGTACAGGGGAAGGAACACCTGAGCAGGCAAGGAAAAAGACTAGATTGAGACAGAGAGACCCAGGAATACTAACTCCCCTACGTAAATCTAGGAGAGTCTTCCAGATGACTCCACAGCTTTGGATTCAAGCTCAATTTAAAAATATAAGCATTTGCTATTTAAACAAGTTGAGATGGTTACAGGTCCAGTCTGAAGTGTTCCCTCCCTCTTCTCTTGTTGCTAGAGAAAGCAGCAAAAGCCCCTCTCAGCATCCAATACTCGTACATTCTGAGTCACACAATCTGAAGCAAAAGGTGCATGTAAATTCTTCATGGCCATGCACCATGCCTGGGGGCTCCCCGTTACTGACACCTGGGCAGTGGTACAGAGAAGGCAAAGGATTAGTGTAGACAGGGAAGGGCTGGGTAGAACAACACGTAATGGGATAAAAAGGCCTTTGGAGGTGAAGAAAGAATGAGCCTTCTCTCTCATTCTCATCTTTTACAGGAATGCTTCCTTCTCATTGTTGGAGGGAAGCACCTTTATAAGTGGGTTTTTATACAGCTCCTACTTCAGTGCTGTCCTAATTCTGTCTGGGGCTTCCCAGTTCTGCAGAGCAATCACTAAACCAATTACTTTCATTCCACATAGAAAGGGGTAAAGAACTGGCACAGCCAAGAACCATGTCAATAGCTTGCCAAGGATTACAGCCAGTTGGTATAGAATGGAACAGACAGGCACTGGAAAGGCTTCCAGTCTCAGCATATCATGTAGCCTTGAAGATCATGTACAGGTGTCAGGGTTCACCTACCCTCCCTGGCCAAGCTCTTCACTTCCTTTCCTTCCCTGAGATTCAGATGCCTAAATAGGCACAGTCCGTATTCTCTGTTTAAAGCCAGATTTAGAGGTCCCAGAGATTAAGAATCTGCAGAGATTAAGAGGTCTCAATATTTACAGTAAACCCAACGCTAGTTATCACCTCTGTGTCAGCACTGAGTTACACATCAGTATGTAATCTCACACAGCTCTTAAAGCCAAAGTTGAAGGGAAACAGACACTGCATTTAATGTCACTTCAGGAGAAAGCAGGGGAGAAAGAGGCAAGACATCCTTCATCCTTCTGTAGGGCATTTTGTTACCTAGACAACAATTTTAAACCACAGAGAGGAACAAAATGTCTTAATGGCACAATTTTTCCTTCCCTCCTCTTTCCCTGCTAAAAAACTACTCACCTATTCACTTCAACACAAAGAAAAAAAGTAAGGAGAAAAAAGAAAGGATCAACAACAACAACATGGGGTTAGAATGGGCAAACCCTCACACAACATACATGTATCAGCCCCTTTCTATCTTAGTGCTTGCTGAGCTGTTTCCCATGGCTCTGTACCTTCTGGAGACTCGAATGAATGTGAATAAAACAACTTGCTGGTGACAGTGCAATACCAGGAACAACCCTTGTACTTCATGCAGTTAAGAGGTCCCAACACAACTTTCTTCCAGCCCAGAAACCCCAGCTTTGGCTGTGAACACAAATGGAAATGGATCAAATTGCCTCTTCTTGTTTACCCCACTGTTGAGAGACCTTGCTCTACAGCGGTTTGTGTAAGGCAGTAATTTGTACTATGTAGCTTCCTTCTGATATCAGCTGGTATCATAAATTGCACCTGGACATGCATTTGTGCATTGAACAACAGAATGAAAGAGCAGAAGCTGTAAACTTGAGATCTGAAGATAAAACTGTGGGTTGAAATAAAAGGCTGAGTATAAAGACAGGGACTGAGACCCATACAAAAACTGCAGCATAGATGAGAGACGCCTGTGGAAAAAGGATCAGTTTGTGAAAAAGCCCTTGGAAGAAGAGCTGAGGTTTTAGAGAACAGCAGGGAATAAAAACAGATACAGTTACTGGCAAGATGAGAAGAGGCAAAGGACTTGGGCTGCTTTTCAGTCCAAATGTAGGACTGCAGCTCTTGTTAGGCATCCTGGAACAAGATAGCTCAGGACCAACAGTGCTGTAGCTGGAGCAATGTGAAGTACAGCACAGGCTCCCTGAATACATTTCCAGGCTCTGGCCAGGAAGCATGGTGCTGTATCCAGGCTGCAGCAATTGCACTGGGATAATACAGCTCAGTTGTTATTGGTAACTGTGGTATGGATGATGTCAATAATTTTTAATAGATGGTGTTGCTGCAAATACAGCCTACGTCTAAAGTAACTCAAACTCAGGAGTCTAACACTGTCCTGTTGCAATCAATGCTGCTGTCTGTCTTGGTGTATGCTGAGTGGGTCCTGGAGCAGAGATTCTGGCACCTTTCACAAGTATTAAATTCACTTCAGAAATACACAGAAAATTAAAAAGTCAGGAGAAGAGGGAAAAGAACAAGATATCAGCACATTCAATTTAAGAAGGTTTTGGCACTGCTCCTAAAATACTCTCTGCCTTTCTCTGCAGTGTCTGGCTTCTAGGCCACTACATTACACCTGACAAAGTCTGATCCTCAGCTATTTCTGACAACAGAACTGTATTAGCTGACTGGAGCCAGAGGATCTGAGTGACAGCTGTCTGTGCTGCAGCAGTGCTCTGAGCATGTCTGCTGTCCCAGGACTGCTAACTCTTCATCACACACATATATTAGAGCAAAGAGATTGCTTTCAACTAGATTTGGGACTGACGTTTTCACTTGGGTTCATTTTATCTTTAGCATTTTAAAATAAACCTAGCACATCAAATTTACTACTGAGGTTACACAGCAGGTTAATTTGTTCCCTTATCAGCGCATATCTGTCCAAGTTCTTCACTTTGGAAAGGAACATGGACTCCACCTTAAAGGGGATGAAACAAGGGTCTGCAGTATTGAAAAAAAAATAGGAGCACACTCCTTAACACCAAATAATATACTGAATTTATAAGTATATAAAGAATAAAACCATGGTCTTTCCTCAGAATCCAAAGTAAGTTGTAAAATGCAGCTGTATGTATCACTGGGGGTTTTTTAATTCCTATTGAAAAGCATGTGATGATCTCTTGCCTTCACTTTTAATCCCCATTCAGAAAGGAGGGAGAAAAAACTTCAGTAAGTCAGGAGAGGAGACTAGGACTCCAGAACACCATGATTCCCCCCGTAATCTCTTTGTGCAGGACACTTTCCTAATAGGCCTTTTGAAGGTCTATTACAACACTGTCCACACTGCTGCCTGTCCAGCAATTTGATACGCTCTTCCTGCGTTGTACAATGAAGAATGTCATATGAGAAAGAGAGAGATGAAACAAAGATAGGGACCTAGAGTGAAAGCGTCCCCGCTGTGCTCTGCCGTGGCTGCAGCAATGCCAGTGTTGGTGCTCTCAGATCCTACACAGAACACTCCCCTGTACAGAATGGTAATTGCGTCATCTCTTAAAATGATCGATACCAGATTAGCCCATGATGCCATTAACAAGAGAATAAATAGATAATTATTCTCATTGGAATGTTACCTCCATACTAATACAGCAATTTGATATAAACCAACATAGTTCAAACACGTCCTCTGAGCATACCAGCGGCGAGAGGTTTAGGCATGAGTAAACCCAGGCCTGCCTGGTCTAGCACACTACAGAACCAAAAACCTAGCAAATAAGAAGTCTAGTAGGCAAGCGCAAGAGCTGATGTGAAAAACTGAGCACCTTTTAAATCACGTACACTGCTGTAGTAATCTTTTAGAGCAGGTCTGAGTCTACGTGATTAACGGGTACTTTGCACTAACAAATAAAACCACTTCTTGATGCTGGAAGCACTGTAAACAAAACAGCAAGAAAGGGATGCACACAGGATAACAAGACAGCAAACACCGTCTGCCAGACAAAGCTTACAGTGTGGTAGAGAGAGGGACACCAAAAATGAAAGCCAAGAATGTTCTCTTACCAGAGCCAGCTGAGAGCTTGGCATGTATAATGCTCTCCACTGGTCTCAAACTACCTGTCCCATTTCTGACTGGCATCCAGAATTAGGACCAGTTCACTTTTTTGAGTGAGAAGTACATTCAATACTCAGGTGGCTGCTGAAACATGGCTAAAACATAAGTGACCAGCAGACTACTCACTGAAATGATCAAAATCATTTTACTTTTGGGAAGTAGTAACATGTGCCAAGCTTACAGGCTCCTGTCAGCCACAGCAGATAGGTCTTTTTAGCTTCTATAGCAGCTATTCATGAAGATCTCTCTCTCTTCTTTTTCCTTTGAAGCTCAAAGCACGGCAAGATATCAAGAGACAGGTTGCCCCTCCATACAATATCTAGATTTATGTGGCACTTTCTAAACCAGATCTAGAAAAACCATCCTGCAGCACTCCCTAGGAAGACACGCAATTGTCCAAGAAATACATACACTTATAATCAGTAAAACTGGACTCAGATGACTTCATCACCTCAGTTTATTTTAAAAATCTTCTCAGTGAATTCAGCCTCTCAAATAAAGTGAAGCTAAGCGTCCAGGGGACTGAAGTCCCACCTTCAATCTGAAGAAAGACAAAGCATATGTGACAGCATATACTTCACCTATGTTGTTCCACCATGGTGCCTCAGTCCCAGCTTGCAGAGGACTTACCTACTGATATAAGCAAGTACATCCCTAGGAATGTGAAGGTGACAGAACTCTCAACTTCGATAATAACCATGGATTATACCATCACATAATAATGCCAAATGGTGAGTCTTGACCCAAAATAATGAAGGACAATTAAAAGGATTCAACATGTAAGTTGGGCATGACTCTTATCACGAAACCTACCTGACACTTCTCCTTGAGGTCCATGGCTATGCAGTTCTGTAAGCATGTCCAGCAAAAGGGGATTGCTCCTCAGGGGAGAATGTCTCCTAGGTAAAGATGAGCTTGGCTACACTTATCACATCACGATCTGTGGAAACAGAAGGGGAAGCAGTCAATCTCCTCGTATCACTCCCTTCAGGACAAGAAAGTGATGGAATTCACAAAATTCAAATGACAGGACTGGTCTTTAAAAGAAGGAGAACCGGGGAGCTGAAAGTGCTTCTAATAGTACAGCAACCCTCCCCTTACTCAGAACTGATCCCATTAGCTTAACTCCCCCAAAAAACTGGCAGCAGTAGATGAATTAAGTTCCCTGCAGCTCAGAGTAAGAGTATTATTGCAGCCCTGACACACTTTCGGGCAAGCCTCCAAAAACTGCTGACAAGGCACTGGATTCCACCAGGTGTTGGAGCACGCTGTCACCCTTGGCTATTTGTCTTGCTATTCTTATCTACCAGGAACTTTGTCCAGCTAATCTCTAATGGAGCTTGCAGTAATGACTCTTCCATTTGCTGAACAACACATACAATCTTTGACAAGGGCTGCGCATGTATCTGACCACCATTAAGCAGGCCAGAAGTCATAAAACCAATTCCAGATTACCAGGGAACTAGGCCTTTCTTTTTTTTTTTTTTTTTTTTCCCAACAAAACTGGGACTCTAACAGAATTGAGGTAGGAAGCAGCTCTGGAACCCACATCTTTCTTCTAGCCCATCTCCTCCTTGATTTCCTACGGCACAAATTTGTTCTCCTTCCACATATGCAAAATGTCTTTTCTGGTCAAAACAAAGGATCTGTGTACATTGCTTCAGAGGATTCTCTTATATATAAACACAACGAGATATTGTAAGATTGTGCTATGATTGGTCTTGGGAAACTCTTTTTGTTGGTTAGTAACTCTTGGTTCTATTTTTTTAATATCACACACAAACCCAGGGCTTGGACATACACTTCTCGTAAATCCAAACAAACAAGGAAGCAGTGAAACCTGCAAATCAATCCAAACCACCCACACATTTCCTAGCTACAACAGGACTGGCTTTTGCCAGCTGGGACTTACTACCCTGGTCTATACCATACTGCCTTCTTCAAAGAAGAAGGATCCTGGAGATCCCATCCTTGTGGCAGTCACCTACAGCACTACTCTCTGTGATGCTACATCATTTCAAGGAAGACAAAAGGCATCCAAAGCTTACTCAGAAACCCACTGCTGCCCCACACTGAAGAGTTAGATGTCAGTATTTCCTCTCATGCAGACAAGTCCTGCACCCGCCTTCCAGGAAGCAGCAAGCATTCAGTATTCAGACTGCTGGTTATCAAAGAACTGCTTGCAGTACAGCAACCAGCACCTGCAAGTGCCATTTTTTGGCTGCCGGCTGGCTGGCGTGAGCCACAAGTCTGGACTCTGCCCTAATTTTCTGTTCTGTGACCCTTGTCAATGTGCACACACCAAGGGAATGAAGCTATTTTCAGTCACTTCGTATCCCTGCCAGGCCAATTAGCAATTGCAAAGAGAGGATGGGACAAAGTTACTGGAGCAAAGCTGACAAAGAGGGCTGGGAGCAGGAAGGACGAAAACATACTTTTGTACACTTGCACACAGCAGCTTAGAGCCTCAGTATCTTGCCTTTCACTTGAGAGTGACTTCAATATAAGGGAAGGCAAGAGGAGATGATTTTAAGGAGAAAATGGTCACTAACAATAAAAAGGTTAAGAAATAAATCCATGATTCTTCTTTTTACTCCCCTCTGACAGAAGATTTATTAGTAGATCTACTGAAGGATTTATGCACCGTGCTCTTATTCTCGTTCAAAGAAAAGCTAAGCACCTGAACTTCTCTCTCAATCTGGACTTCAAAAGCATAATTACCCGTGACACAACGGGGTAACTGGGAAGCCAAAGTCACAAAAGCAGAACAAGAAAAAACATCCTGGACTGTTTGGCTAATCCCATGGAGCCCGTATCATTAGCAGCGGTGGGTGGCTCCGGCTGGAGGGCAGGGGGCCACGCAGGGAGGTAGCTGGGCAGGAGGCAGCAGTTGCTGCACTGCCGTGAGTGACGTTCTGTTTCAGGCAGCAAACAGAAATGTGATCCTGAACGCAAAACACGCCGTTCCTTAAAGTTCAAGGCACATCACCCGCATGCTTAGGAACACCACCCTGAAGTCCTTCAGTGCTAGGAAGCAGGATACACAACAAGGGTGTTAAAAAGATTAAATACTGGTTGGAAAGAGTGAATACTCCCTATCTAGAGAAATTCAAAAGCTGTTATAATGAACAGTATAACAAGAGCTTGCAAAAGGAATCAGTGGCGCATGCAGCGCTGCTTCATCATCGTACATGCTCAGGGCTCCTCCAAAATTTGAAAAACTGCCCTGAAACCCAGAAGCAGTTCAGTTTCTCTCACATCCCCAATTTAAGGTGCCAACAATGGTCAGATTGTAGACATGTCACACAGAGAAAGCAAGAAGCCAAGCCTTTCCTGTGCCAATCTGGATATACAAGCAGAATGTTTCACTTCTCAAAGTGGAACTACACTTTAAAAAGGGTTTTCATTTAGAACCAAGAATTCCAAACACAGTTAATTCTAGATAGGTTGGGATATCTTAGTATTAAGGCAACTGAAACAAAAAGCAAAGACAGGCTACAACAAGAAACTAACTATCCTCAATTTCTGGACCAGGATTGGCACTGGAACCATATAAAATGTGATTTGCACGCTTTCTTTCAAATGCATAATTTATCAAAATAAAAAGTCTGCAAGAATATTGCAAGAATTATGTCATGCCAACTGAAAACCTCACATGCATTACAGTGGTCTTGCAAACACTCAACAGCTTCACACAATGAGGAGCTGAAGCAGTTCATGAATTCTGTGGGCAACATGCAGATCTGCAGACATACGCATTCATCCACTCCGTCCCCAACAAGGTCCTTTTGTGCACCCCTCCCAGACTCTTCTGTTTTAGGGACTCCTGTAATTCCCACCACTGGACACGTGTCTCTCCATCACCCCTACCCAACAGCAGGGACTCGCCACACTGTGGACCCATCCTAGGAGTGTATTTCCTCTACATGAGAGTATCTGCCTTCCTCTGCCCTCCCTGTTCTTATCTCTCTTCTGTCTGCCCAGGCAATTACTCACTCATGCTGTTGACATGTTAAACTCTGCCAGACAGCAGAACAGAAATGAAGTGGGACTGCTTTGCTGGAACATGTTAGTGGGCGTCACGTATTCAGCCGCAGACAATCAGAGATGCCTGAAGCTGTGGTTGCTCTAATCAGACACCAGAAACTCCAAGTGCAGCCAGTCTACCCCTCTCAATTTCCCAGCACACTCCATCTTCCTCAGGATTCTCATGCCTAGAGCAGTCCGTGAAACTTCATGTGGCATTCAAGTGTCATCATGCTGCATTCAGCCTGAGAAATACTTCCAAATCGTTAGGCAGAGCGAAACCCAACACAGGGTCCACCATATAACATTCCCATCACCCCAAACTCTTTTCTGTTTGGAAGTACCCTGAGTGAAGAGTAAGTCTGGTAGCTCGATCTGAGTATCAACAAGTGTTTGAAACACCCTCCTGAGCAGCAGAAGCAGAGTTTTACAAGGGTCCATTCAAACTTCCGTTTACCTAATCATCTTTCGAATAACACTGTCTTATGCAGTCAGTGTATTTATATAGGTAATGAACACTGTGCTTTCAGATCCTCCTTTGAAATCTAAGGATTTCAAAGCACGACAACTTACCAAACCTCACAACACCAGTATGAGGTTATCAGTGTTGAAATTTAATAAGAAACTATGCAGCATGATACATGACATACAGAACCTAGAAAACAACTAGAAAAACAGAAAGATCAGACAACTATACAACCTATAGACACCTGGAAAGAAAAATGTGTTTCTGAAGCTGCAAGTCTTTAGGGAGAAAAATAAATCAACCTAATGATAGTTTTCCCTAAACTGTTCAATCACAGATGCTTTCATGTTATTTACTGAAAATTCCCAACATAGATTACTCTATGAAAAATGATGGGGAATCTGAACATTTCTTGCTGCCAAAAGTGAATTCCTCAAGAACAGGAGCCTGATCTCTCACTGAGAATAGAAACACGGGGGAGCAGAAAATAACCGAAAAAGCAGCTGCCTTGGAGAAAACGGCTATTAGCTTAGAGCTGATTGTTTTGCTATCAGCAGAACCACACGGTCTTCCTACTCATGAGTAGCTGATGTCTGCCTGATAATTTGCAGCATGGGCACATTTGCTGATATATGGGCTTCCAAAGGTGCATCAAGTGATAGTGTCAATTGCTTTGAGACCCATTGAGAGCACAGAATAATTACAGCAAAGGAGCTGGCAGCCACACTTCTTGGCTTCAGTACCTGCTTGTGAAAAAACTTGTCAAAATTTGGGCCAGCTAAACATTCTCTGCCTCAGTAACCCTAGATTATAGATAGGAATATGCATATCTGCTTCAGAGAGAAACTGTGAAGTAAATTTATTAGTATCTGTAAAGTAAATGAGATCTTCTGAACTAATGTTGTATATGTGCTAAGTATTAATCAACTCAGTAGTGGTCAAATATCGCATTTGTGCATGGCTGTGAAAAATCAAGAGTGTATTTCACACAGGCTCCGCTTCCCTTGCCAAATGACAGGAGTTAGAGAAAGAGATCTATTCTATCTTGCATCAGGAACAGGATGAAACTTGAAATGAACTTAAAATTTGTCTTCCCAACTGACAAGTGTGCCTTTTGGGGGTGAAATTAGTTTTTGTTTAAACCTCACTTGCTGAGAGTTTTCCAAAAAAAAAAATCTCAGACTCCTTCCTTCTTTCTTCAGCACAGGACTTGCACATTAGACTTGTTTCAAAGGACAGTGGTGGCTTAAAACGAAAGCTGAGCAACAAGGAGGGAGAAGGGGAGTAGGAAATAGCTTTGGCACACTTGTCAAAGTCAGAACATCGGTTTACTTGCAAGGTTAAGATTGGCAAAACAAGATGGTACACAATCAAAAAACCACTTTTTTTTCTGGTTAGTTGAGAAGTAATTGATGGATATGATCAAAAGAATGATCAAACTAGTTTAGTCTACCTTACTGTTTCCACAGGGGCTGGTACCATTTCAAATTAAGGTATAGTAAATCTGAAAGATCTTTGCTGTGTTCATTTTTCCTTATTTGGTTAAAAAAAAAAAAGAGCGTTTGGGAATTAAAGGATTGCTTTATCTTTTCTGCTTCAGGTGCTCTAAGCCTGCCACAGAAAGACACAGCATGTATGCGGTCTGGGTCAAAGTGAAAAATGCAACAAAAGGCACAATTCTGAAAGTTGTAAGGGCCCCTCCAGCTTCTGCAGAGCAATCAGACATCATCTGCTTTGTGGCACGATGCCTTGAATGATGACTAAAACATTCTACAGCAAATGTATGGAAGAATTCACTGCAAAAGTGACAGCTGTCATTCATCATCATGATATTGGTTATTATGGTAACCAGGATTGTATAACTACCTCCATTTAAAAAAAAAAAATCCTGAAGTGCTAGAAAACCACAAAAAGTCAGCAGCCCAAAATAAAATAAGAAAAGCCCGTGCTGTATTTATAGGACCTTCTAGCAAATCAATTTTTGCTGACGTACACTGACTCACAGATAAAAGTGCAGCTTTTTCTCTTAGTTCCAGTTTATAAATAAGGGTGTTATATGCATAGTTTATAGTAAATCTAGGCAAAAACACTTACACCAGTGTTTGCCATTTGAAGATATCTAACAAATGTCATGCTGATGGGAAGGTGTTTTCTGGGAGTTCCCCAAAGCAGGCCCAGCACCTGAAGGCCATTAACAAGATTAAGCTCATGCATTCATTCGAAGCAAAGCACAGCCCTGATGTAGAAAAGACACTGATCGGTTCAGTAGATTGTGTATTTTGCTATTCTCACAACAAGCTCCATGGATGTTTTATGATGAATAGTTGTATGATGAACTGCATCTAGAAATAGGGCAGTGAGCTGACTAGCTCTACTGTGAAAGGAAAACAGAGGAGCTCTCTGCAGCTCCTTAAGCACTTCTATCCACTATTCACTCAAAAGTATTCTGGACAGAGACCCAAAGCACCCTGTTTAGCATACAGATGGTCCCATGCATTATCACAGATGCTAACCCAACCAACCCAAAGCAAATCCTGCTCCCTGCAGGACCAGGTGCAGGACAATGCTGCCCAAGCCCTGACAGGACTCTCTTTTTGGCCAACCCTGCAGAAGGACTTGTCTTTTGGCCAATCCCCCGTGGCCCCTGGCCCGGCTCCTGGCCAGTCCCACCCAGCCACAGGGGTATATAAACCCTCACAACCCACCCCTTCTTCAGGACTGACTTTCTCTCTGGAGTAGTTTGGTGTCTGGGGTGCTTGCTGTGGCTTCTAGCAGCTACTTTGGGTAGGACTCTAACAGAAACAAGGGTGGCCTCAAAGATACAGAGACTTAAGCAGTTAGAGCTGTCATATGAAGATTAGAGGAAGGAGAGGTTTATTTTCTTGGTTCCACTTGCATATTGATTTGTTTTGTGACCTAGGCTAAAAGCACTAATATCTTAATCTTCTCATCAGACAAAAAATGCTGGCAATGTGTTTATTTAAAAGGTTACAGTTAAGAATAATATTATGTATTTTGATGTGCTTGAGTAAAAGACAACAAAGAAATATGAAGCACTATTGTAAAGAACAAAAGATACCTTGCATAAAACCAGCATAGCATAGCTATTTATGTGCATGCCTGTATCAAGCAGGCTTCTTAGAAAGTGAATCTAGTTTGCTTCCTAGGTTACTTAAATTTTGCTGTATTTGAGCAAGCCCTGTCATTTAATGCAGTTCAGCAGCTGTTAAGTAACAGTTTGTTTATGTAGAAACTTGCATGTCTAAGGAACCTGAAGTGTTTCATAGAGATCGTGCACTACTATACCATTGTATCTCAGCGTGTATGAGCTGTCTGTTCAACTAGGAACTTTATTCTGCAGTTGCTGGGAGTAATAATAGAATTTTAGACAAGTGTATCATAGCAGCTTCCTTTTCCCAGAAAATGTGAAAGTATGTACTATTTGGTAGCTGCCTTGGGAAGACGGATGGGTGCTTGTGCTCATCTGCTGCTATCTTGGTAACTTTTAAGACTGATAAGACAAACTTAAAGAAACTTTGCCATGGCACAAGCTGTCCTGTGAAAACTCAGTGGGTCTTAAATGTGTAACTAAAACACTATCCGCTCCCGTCTGTGGGTTTTCCCTTCCTCTCTAGCTATCTTCTGGGTAGACGGTATCATCTAAGACAGATTTCTTGCGCTTCATGTAATGGGATTTTTAACTGGGATTTTTAGGCCTTTTCTTATCAATTACGGCCTGTGTTATCCGGATAGGAGAAAACTCCCGAACAACGGATGAACAGCAGTAGCCTAAGGCGAGCACTGCATGGATCGCAGCTTTTGGCAATAAAACAAGCGGACGTCTGAGGCAAAATGAAGCGTGCCGTGAACTTCTGCTGATCAAAAGACTGCGATGAGGTAGGAGCAAGTGTGAAGCAAAAGAAAACAACGGGCTGAGCTGTTGCTTACAACAAGGTAAGGGATCAAGGCAAACCTGTGAAGGCGTTTTAGTCAGGATTTGGGATCACCCCTAAAACCCCTGCACAGAGCACGTCACTGCAGCTGCACCCCCGGCTGCTGGAGCCCCCCCTGGGGCCTGCGCTGCCGGGGCTGGGCCTGGGCCCCCCTCGCTC
>WAAD01018420.1:169179-236299 GCA_013389945.1 Fregata magnificens | reverse complement strand
AAAGAGAGGAGAAACAGGCTGAGTGCCCGCTGCTCGCCAGCCTGCGGGCAGAGGCGGGCGCCAGCACAGCCCTGCCCCATTCGGATGGCCACAGAGGCAGGACGAAGCCCCGTGGGGCAGGACAGAGATGCTGCTCAGCCCTGCCGTGGCACCGTGGGACGTGGCAGCGAGACTCACCGGAAAGTGACGACGCAGGAGCCGCAGGGCCAGACGAGGATGAGGGAGTTGGTGTGCTTGCCTTCCTCCTGCTGGGCGGCATCCCTGGCTGCCCCCTTCCCACTGCTCAGCACCTGCAGCTGGCCCAGGGCCAGGCAGAGCTGCGGGCGCGGGGCGCTGCCACGTCTGCAGAGAGGAGCCAGAGGGAGCGAGCTGGAGGTGTGCGAGCCCAGTGGCTCCTCTCTAGCGTGCGCCTGCCATGGGCGCAGGCATGGGTGCAACCAGCAGCAGGGTGCTGGGGGCCTGGGGCTGCTGCTTGGGTGTCCCTGCCCTGGTGCCAGGACCAGGGCTTGGGAGGAAAGGCAGGTGGGGTTTGCGAGTCTTACTTGGGCTTGGCGATGACCAAGGCATTGCTGAAGAGGAGGAGGTCCCTCTCCCTCGTCGCACGGCCCTGGGTCACCCACACGTGCTGGCGCAGCAGCGGCCCGGGTGATGCCGGGTCGGGTGTGCACTGCTGCACGGGGTCAGGGTCGTCCCTGCAGAGCAGACGCCCTTGGGCATGAGAAAGGCGGCCGCTGCAGGGTCCGGCTGTGCCGGCGTGTCCCCAGGCCGCGAGGAGAGCCTACCTGGAGCCCCGGCAGCAGTTCACCTGGCCCATCCCAATGAGGAGAAACCTCCCGTGGGAGACGCTGGTGGGGCTGAGGCTAGTGTCCAGCCAGCGCAAGCGAGGCTGCTGAGGGGGTCCTGGTGCCAAGCAGTGCTGCTGGGCAAGAGCTGGACTCTCCACAGTGCCGCTGTGTGCTGGCACAGCGCCGCCCCTGCAGGCGCTGGGTCCATTGCCAGGCCAGCGCAGGGTCAACACAGCATGCCATTGTGAGGCCAGTGGTCGCCCTGGGGGGCGATGGTGGGGGAGGGGCACTGGGGGGCTCTCCCCACTATGCCCATGTCTCTCCGGTACCGGGGAGCCCAGACCCGGGCCCAGCACTGCAGGCACGGCCTCAGCAGCGCTGAGCAGAGGGGAAGGGTCACCTCCCTCCAGCCGCTGGCAATGCTTTGCCTGGTGCAGCCCAGGGGACCACGTGCCGCCTTTGGGCAAGGGCACCTTGCTGGCTCCTGGTCAACTTGATGTCCACCAGCACCCCGGGGCCTTCTGTGCCACGCTGCTTTCCAGCAGCTTTGCCAAGCTGCTCTTGGTCACGAGTGTGTGTGGATGTTTCCCAGGATGCTTCGTGCCCGTAGTGGTGCCATCCACAGTCGGTGGCACCCTCTTTCTGGAGGTCTCCTGGTGGCACTGCCATGAGGGTGGGAAGGGCAGGTTTCCTCCAGCCAAAGCAGTGGTCCAAATGGAAAGACTCCCTCTTGTTATGGGACAGGGAGGAAGAGGATGCACCTTGGTGACAGAGTCCAGAGACAGTTTCCTTAGTTCTAACTTTTTAATGCCAGCTTTGTTCTTCTTAACATAATGGCCAGGTAGAAGGTGGTGTTGGCCCTCATGGCAAACTAGAGAGGAGTTTGGCTTTGCTGGCTGCAAGAGAAGGAGCAGCTGCATAGCTGCTGCCTTGAGTGAGAAGCTGTCTGCAGAAGCCCAGCGTCTCAAGGACGGGGAGCAGGGAAACTCCAAGAAGCACAGCAGACCCGAATAGTGCAGCCGACGGGGTTGCAGACACATCCTGCCCACTTCCCACTCTTCCCGGGATGCTTTAGACGGTTGGCAGAGAGAAGAAAGCTGTCCTGCCTGCTCAAGCCGGACCTGCGGTCTCTTTGGCTCCAATTCTACGAAGCAGAGTAAGGAGAAGCTAAAAAACGAATCCCAAGCTGTTGTGTGAGCCTGCCCTGACTTTTTGTGGAATGAAAAGAAGGAAAGGCAGGAAGGGAGGAAGGGAGGAAGGGAGGAAGGCAGGAAGGCAGGAAGGAAGGAAGGGAGGAAGGGAGGGAGGAACAGAGGGAGGGAGGGAGGAAAGAAAAAGAAATCCAGAGATTTCTTCTAATTGCCTCTAGAATAACTCAGCAGTGCTATCATCCTGGCTGAGTGATTGATAGTAGACACCCACAACGACATCTTCTTTGTCTTCCATCCCCCTAATCCTCACCCACAGGCTCTCAACCACATCATCCCTAATTGTAAGGGCTGTAAAGTCAAACCTCTCTCTTACATAGAGTGCAACTCCTCCACCTCGCCTGCCCTGCCTATCCCTCCTGAACAGCCTGTTCAGCCCTCCTGAACAGTCATGCTCTCTTTCCATTCTGCACCAGTGACCGTAAAGCTTGTGTACATAAGTTCCAGATTCACAAGAGAAAATGGTTACCTGAAGCATGATGTAAATATGGTTTTGGCATGTAAGTGTAAGTGAGTGTTTAAAAAATTATGTTTTTCTTCCGTCTGGTGACACATGCAATTTGACAGCACCCAAGTTTTTAATAAGAATCTCTCCAAGAACTTAAATTTCTCCCTGGATGTTCCAAAAGCACTTCAGCCACAGCTGAGCATGGACAGCCATAGCCCACTCCATGAAGCTCTGCAAATAAAACATTGCTCTTTCCCATTGCACATGACAGCTGAATTGTGGAGATCTAGTCTCGGAACACTACTAGTCAGCCTTGACATAGGATAGAATAGTAAAAGCTTGTCTGTGTCTGGTAAATTAACATGCTGAAAGCAACAGGTTGTGCCCACAGCAAAATCTCTGACTGCAGCTAGTTCATTGTGCAGTACTAGTTTACCACTGGATTAATTTAAAAATCACCAAGCAAATCATAGGTCTTTGTGAGCTATCAAGAGATCCTCCAGCAAGACTAGCTGGTCTGTGAACAGAAACCATTTCCCTTTGTCACCATCAGTCTTTGTTGTCATGTACCTTGCTTTCCTATAAAGGGTCCTTCTTAGAGCTCTGTCTGCCTCTCCTTCTTCACTCTTTTTGGCCCTTCCCTCTCCCAATTAGCTTTTGGATTGATAATCCACCCTTCCTATGGCAAACACGTAAGCTAGAAAGGCAGTAGCTCACCCTGACACTGTCTCATTTTTCTGCCCTGTTCCTTAGGCCTTGACTAAAGAAAATGTTAACATAAGCGGTTAAGCATATCCTTAATTTAAGCGTAAGTCCCACAGAAGTCAAACGCATGAAAGATTTGGCTACAGTCCCTGAACTGGATTAAATGTTGAGATCTCATTCTGTTCTTTACTGTACTCTCTTCCTCTCTAGAGCTCCATTTGTAGGCTGTGACTGGAGGAACAGCTCAGTAATTTTCTTTCATGAAGACTGTGAATGCACAAGTCATATTTTCCCTATATTTTTTGAGTGGAAGGTTAATTTTTCAGGTCTTGCTAAAAGCAAAATTGCTCCTGTGCAAGTTTCTCCCAATGCAGACTTCAGCTCACTGCCTAAGGTAATAGAGGTAATAGAAAATTAAAATTCTGTAGAAATCAAATGTACAGGATGAGAAATAATGAAGATAAGTAAATTGTATCCCTGATGGGAAATAAATTTTAAAAATATGAAATACAGACCATTTGGCTAATTGGCTCAGATTAAGTAGTATTACTCACCACCACATAGGAAATATACATTATAGAAGAACAGAAAATATTGCAAATGCTGAAGTAACTTTTTCTTATTTCCCTAAGACAGTCTTCCAGCGCTTTTATCAGAGACTGTTGTATTAGATCATCAGGCTTATTACCATTTTAAAGATATGCCAAAAACCTTTTAAAGATAATTTTAATAGGCCAAGTTGGCATCATCATCTCCCTACACTGACTCTGAACTTGGCCTCATATTCTAAAACAATAGGCTTCTACAGCAGTGGGAAAGCCAATCCAAGCTATTGTGTACCCCTTCTCAGTGAAAATTTTAACATTCCTTCTTAAGGAGTTCAGGTAGAACATCACAACCAAATACTGACATCTTGCAAGCCTGGACTGTGGAATGTAAACCTTTTAAAATTCCACCACAGCAATTGATCCACGAAGCAATTTATTACATGTGTGAGTAGGTTGACCTTGGCTGGCTGCCAGGCGCCCACCCAGCTGCTCCTTAGCAGGACAGCGGGGCAGAGGGAGAAAATAGGATGAGAAAGCTTGTGGCTCAAGGTAAAGGCAGGGAGATCCCTTACCAATTACTGTTGTGGGCAAAACAGACTCAACTTGGGGAAAATTAATTTAATTTATTGCCAATTAAAATAGATTTAGGCAGTGAGAAACAAAGACAAATTAATACAACACCTTTCCTCCCTGCTTTCCCAGGCTCAGCTTCACTTTGTCACTCCAGATTCCTCTGCCTCCCTCCGAGCAGCGCAGGGGGATGGGGAATGGGGGCTCTGGGCAGTCCATAACGGCTCCTCTTTGCCACTCCTTCCTCCACACACTTATCCCCTGCTCCAGCGTGGGTCCCCTCCATGGGCCACAGTCCTTCAGTCTAAACCTGCTCCAGTAGGGCTCTCCGTGGGCTGCAGTTCCTTCAGGGCATATCCACTTGCTCCAGTGTGAGGTCCTCCATGGGCTGCAGTGTGGATCTGCTCCGCCATGGCCATCTCCATGGGCTGCGTGGAAATACCTGCTCCAGCGTGGTCTCCTCCACAGGCTGCAGGGGAATCTCTGCTCTGGCACCTGGAGCACCTCCTCCCCTCCTTCTGCCCTCACCTGGGTGTCTGCAGGGCTGTTCCTCACACTTTTTTCCCCTCAATCCTCACTTCCTGTACGGAGTTTTTTGCCCTTTCTTAAGCACATTTTCCCCAGGCGCCAGCACCTCGGCCGAGGGGCTCAGCCGCGCCCTGGGGTGGGTCGGTTGGAGGCGGCTGGAACCGGCTGTGTCCGGCACGGGGCAGCCCCGGCCTCTCCTCACAGAGGCCGCCCTGCAGCCCCCCCGCCAGACCCTGGGCACCTGCACCCAGTGCAGTCTGTCTGTTCAAAAAACCTGTAATCACATAAAAACTTTTCGCCACGGTGGAGAGAAGACATATGCTAGTTATTGCCCATAAAGACTACCTTTCTTTTTGTTATTAAACAAAGCTATTAAACCAGCTTGCAGTTCTTCTCAGAGTGAACCTGAGTGGCCAGTTTAGTCAAATAAGTAGGTAACACCTTTTAGAAATCATACCACGTTTTTTTTACTGTAATATAACATTCAACAGCAGTAACCTCCTTTGGTTAGTTAAGCATCATTTTAAAATGCATTCTACTTCACTAACATTTTATGTCACCTCTTGAGGACATTAGGGAAGCACAGAACCAGCTACTTTTTTTTGATTGTTATTTGTAGGAATTTATGAAGTTCCCTTTCTTAGATAAGTTCCTAAAATTCTGCCTGGTCAGCACAAATCAGCTACCAGGGGTCTTTTCAAACCTGAGTTTAAACTGGCTTTTTCAAGAAGAAATGAGAGAAATACCCAGAAGAAATCGGGGGTGGGGGTTGGGGGAGTTTTTTAAACAGCTATTTATAAATTTCTGTTTCATGGCAATACGTTGAAGGTGCCAAGAAAAGGAAAGTTGACGTTGCAGAAGGTGCATAATCATGTGAGGAGTACTTGTGCTTTGTAACAGGAGACTAAAATATATTTGAATACTCTTTACTTCTAAAAATACCTGGATCTACTACCAAATCTGTGGGAGAAGAAAAAACAATTCCAATTAGGGATTTATTTATAACAGTCAGATTTCAATAAGAAGACCTCAAATTACAATGTAAACTTCATTTGTGACAGTATTTTTAGGTTCTGAAAATACATACATTAGATGAGACCAGAGGGGCTTTAAGTACTTTAGTCATGAAGTTAATTTTGCGGTCATTGAATTACTGCGAACCATTATGGGATATGGCACACTGCATTATAACGTACCTGAGGTATAACATATTGGAAAGAGTCTGAAGAAATGTCTGCTCAGACATTTCGTTCCATTTTCAGACTATACCACTACCAAAACACCTGGAGTTTGAGAGCTGGGAAAGTTATAGCAGAAAAGCCAGGTTCTCAGAAATGTAATAACCAGATTGCCCTGTTCATTCGCTTAAATCATAACTACATTTTCAAAAGCTCCCATATATATGTAAATCTTGAAGTGGAAAACACTCAGCTCTGAGATGCTCCTGTGCCACTTAACATATGCTACTGGATCTCAAGTAATTTTAAAGATCTGGACACTTTCCTGAAAGGGTAGTCTTTCTGAAGTCCTCATGAGAATCCGGACTAGAAATTAAATGTGTTTTCTGTGACCACTACGCCTACAAACTCAGAGTTCCGAGAGAAGTAATAGAAATTAACCCACTGTAGTAAGAAACTATTCTTGCATGTCTAATATGTGGTACATTAATTTTTCTTCTGACCTACTTTTTTTCAGAACATTATCTTCAGGGTGTCCCACCTAAACCACACAGAACAGTATATAGACCAAGCAGTATCTGGAGTGATTCCACTTGCTTATGAAAGACTTATTTTATTCATTCCAAACTGGTATCAAATACTGTATGCACTGAGATATTATTATATCTTAGCCTTTTATCCAAACTCTCATCTTGCTCAGAGTGTAAATGCAGAATCAGCCCATCTATGAAAGTGGTGTTCTCAGCCCTCTGTACTTTCCATCCTTCCATCTGGAGTGGAGGGAGGGAATCTACCATAGACTACTTAATTCTCCTTCCTTACCACCACATCTTTACTTCTAAGAGGGCCATGTCTGGTTTCCTATAGAGCTTCTTTGGGGAAAGTCTCTAATTAATATTCTGCATAAACGGTCTGGAGTGAGACTTCCGAGCAAGACTGATTGACTATTTCCCACTTGGAAATGAATAAATTGTGAAAATCTAATTTTCCATTGAAATGACCTATCTGTTTTTCAGAGGGCAGAAAAAAAAAGCACAAGATTTTTCTAATGAAATAAGACTTTTCCCAAGATCCACAAGATTTTTGTGCCTTGTGGCCCTCTTCTGTTCCATGAGCTAGATTCCCTGACCAAAGCGTGTCACCTTTGCCAATATCTCTGATGGGATTCCTTGGTAAGAATGCAATTTAGTTTTTGCTCTTGCAGGATCCTTATTAGTGGACAAAGGTTTTGGGAATAAATGAAAATAAAAGTGGTGCTAAGAGAAAGGAACGTTTTTTTCCTTCCAAATAAGACTAGTGAAAAGTCTCGCTTCTGTCAAAAGTGAAACAGTCTCTGTTTCAGTCAAATATCTCTCCTCCCCACTCCCTAGCCTTGATTTCCCTTGGTTTTGCTGTGCAATACACTCATCCCTCCCAATCCCTTTGGTGAGGTGATGGGAGGTGCAGGAAGTTGGGGTTGTATGAGCAAGATTTTCTGTCTGCTACTTCTTTCTTCTTAATCAATTTCCTTTGCTCTGGGCTTCCTCCATGGGTTGCAGTCTCTAAGGGGTGTCATAGATAGCCCACAGCTTCAGACCCCAAGGGATGCCCCTGCCCTGGTGTTAGCCACCTTCTTCCAAGAGTGTATCTCCAGCTGTGCCATCACATGTCCCCTTCTACACATTCCTTTTGTTTCTCCTTCCATTTCCAAAATACATTTCTACACATATCTCCTCATACATCTCCTGCCCCTGGCAGCTGCCACACTTTCTTAAACACATGTGAGCCAGAGGGACAGGGGCTCCCCTGCCTGGCTGCAGCTTTGAGTCATGATGAGGTGCTTACTCTGGTCGGTGCTGGAGCTGGCTGGACCCGGCTGTAACCATCATAGGACAACCCATAGCCTCTTCCAAACAGGGTGCCCTGCAGCTTCTGCCTCCCCAGACCTGCCAGTTAGGCCCAGTACTGCCTCCCAGATTTTCCCAGGTGAAGGTCCACCAGTCCTACTGTAAGGACTGGAGAAGAAACCTCCCACACTGGCAAGAAAGTGGCAGATATTACTCTGATTTAAAAAAAGGGGGGGGAGGAATGTGGAATCCCCAGGGATTAAAAAAGGGTTTAATTGTCTATCTAGTGTCAGAGTCAGGGTAGATAGGTGAGGGTCATGGGGGAGAGAAGACGAATTAATAATACTCTGCCAATTCAGTATTACTACTGTTTTCTATTCTAATACTGGTTTGGAAACATAATAGGATGACCAAAGTGAATACACTTCAGGCTTATGTTATTTCTTCATTTACTGAGGAGAATATATGAAAACCATGTTCTCTGGGATTTAGAAGCTTCTGATAAATACAAAAAGACATGCTGTAAGGTGGCTAGTAGGACAGAACAACATCTGATCACAGCCTCGATGGAAGTCCAGACTGCTTTTTCAGAGCCTTTGGCTAGGAAGCCAACTCTAATCAAAACTGATGTCTCAGCAGAAATAATACATTTAAGGATGAGACTAGCCATGTTGAAAGGAAACACTGTTTTAAAAACAGGGAAACAAACCACAAGACAAGTTTTCTGAAGTCTGTCAATGCCAACATAGGATATTTCAGCAGTCAGAAAGTAAAATGCAGTAGGCATTCTCAAATATGCTATAAAAAATGCTAGTGATCTTTAAACTCACTTTAAATTCAGGGATCCTGGCAACTACTCTGGCCCTTTTAAGATGACCTAGCAGTGTGCTGAAAGATTCCTTGCAGACATGGGAATCTAGGTGCCACACTAAGCAGCTCTGAGGCAGCCTAAAGGGCTAAATCAGCTTGCAGCCCCAGGAATAAGATGACAAACATAATCACACTGAGCCCCCTTGGGCTACCCTTGTCCTGTCCTACATCTTCTGCCGTCCTGTACTGAGCACCACTCAGACAACATCTTGGCTAAGATAAAAAGGTCAGTTAAGACCAGCTGACATGGTAGCTAGAGTGGTCATTGTCGCGTAGGAGTAATTCAGTTCTTTAAAAGGATGGAGTTACTGGTTTGTTGAGCCTTTGTAGTGTATTTCATCTCTGAGAAGACAGCATAATCTGTTTGGATGCTCTTTGTGCTCCTAATGCAGGTCACATGTCACCTGGATGGCATCATTAACTATTTCTGTACAGATGCCTTTCAGAAATTGAGTACTAACTCTAGGACCAAGCACAGCAAAATTGGCATCCAAACCTTACATCTTACTCAGTATTTGGTCTGTCCAGATGACAGGTGATACTACAGTGTCAACATCCACTTTCATTAGCTTTTCTATCTCCACAGTAAACCGGGGGCTTTTCAAAGTAGAAGAGATCATATAGACACACATTGTTAAAAAATCAGAGAACATTTGCAAAAAAATAATTTCAGCATTTAGCAGAACATGCATTGAGGTAATGTGAAATTTTACTATTTTCAAGCACTGGCTCCAAAAGCAGCACGGTAGCAGCTAGCAGCCTGCCTGCCTTTCGCAGAAACAAAGCATAATCAGGTGATCTGCCCAGGATTCACAACCTGACTATTCTTTCTGTTTTTCTGTTTGGAGAGTACTAATTTTAGCAGTGCTTGTGTATTCCCTGAATAGATCTCCAGGACTGACTGATTTTTTTTTTATTTTTTTATGTGTGAATTTACCTGAATTAAGATACTTTTGGGATCCGGTTTCTAGCCAAGCCATTGCATAGGTATGACCATCATCCTACAACAGCAGTTTCAATAAGATTCAAAGCAAAAGTTTGCATGTCTTAAAGGTGCAAAGTCTTCAGGGTCATATTATCCTATTACAGTGAAGGAATTCTTAAGACACACCTGAGGGCATGGAAAATAATGGCAAAGGGAAGCAAAGGTGTGCCAGGATAGTGGCTTTGGAAAAGAGCTTGTCCTCTGTGCTCCAGTGCTGAGAACCAAACCCTTGAAATGGATGATGAGCTCCTTTGTCTGTCCTTCAGGTCTTTTTGCGAAACATAGCCCAATGAACGAATTACTGTACAGGTCATCACATCAAAACACAGTAGGGAGGAGGGGCAGGGGAGGCAACGTTCATTACGAGCAGCTCACAGCGTATCTTGCAGAGACCCGTCCACTGAAGTTAGCTTTTCAGTATAGGCTCCATTGCAGAAGGTGAAGCAACTAACTCCCTTTCTCTCATAACCTCTTGCAGCTATTTTTTTTTAACTCAGTCTCTAAGAATAAATGCAATGACAGCTGCAGGAAAAATAGAATCAGTGAGGTAGAAAGGGAGCATTTCTTGAAGGTGTCATAATTAAATTATAGCCATTACCAGAGTAAGCAGAAAAAACTGTAAATCATTGTAGCATACAGATCCAAACACAAAATGTAAGTTTTCTTCCTAATTCATTAGTTTCCCCACATTCATATTGCTAATTATAATTACTCTGAAGGAATTATTAATTAGAAATTATTTTGCATTAGGCAATTGGAAGACATGAAGCTCCCTTCTGAAATAAAAATCTATAATGACATTACAAATACTGCTACGGTTTTACAGTAATGTAATGTGATTAACTATTATGAAAGATACACAACTATGACTAAGCAAACTAATCAACAATGTTGTTTAGCATGTGTCTTTATTTTGTTAATACTCTATAATTTTCTCCTTCCACAGCAATTTTATTTATGGAAGGAACATATTTTTCTTATATTAATATGAATTTTTATTACGACAACATGTTTTTATTTTTAAGTAGCTTTACAGGTTTTTAGACAAGTTCGAGAAGTTCAGGCTCAAAGGGGTTAGAATTAATTAATGAGAACAGCCTGAATAGCATCCGAAATAAAACAGGGTAAATACACGAAAAGTCATGTGGAATATGTAACAATAAAAATTCATATATGGTTTAAAAATAACACTTATCTTTCCAAATTAAATGGTGGAAATTTTTTTAGGCACCACCACTGGGAAGTGGACTCAATATTTCTTCCTGAGGTCTTTTCTTCCTCCCATCACCACGCTCCTACATTTTTCTCCCTAGTAGCAGAGAAGGGATCCTTTTCAGACAAGAGCACAGTTGTATAAAAAGACTCAGAGTGAGGCCCTCATATCCTGGTGTGATGAGTGTCCTTGGTTGCCTTAATGTGATGCTGAAGAAAACCTGGATCTGAATGCTACAAACTTCAGGAAGAAAAGCTTTGGATTCTCATCTGAATTTTGTCACTTGGGCCCATATCTATATAAAACTATGTTATTACAAAGTGCTCTAGCTCAAGAGGATAATCCTTGCTTAACAGAATCATCGCATGATAACTTAATCAGCCTTTTCCATTTGCAGTGTAAGCTGTCTGCATCAATCTACATTGTTAATGATCCCAAAGAGTTCAGAAGGAAATGTGTTATGAGGAGGAAGAAATAGCTAAGAAAAAAACTTAGTCTGTGATTTACCAGGAAGACAAACTGCAAAGGGGAATAGGAATTTTACAGTAATCATGCTAACCCCAGACACTATAGGGAGACTGCTTTCCCAGTAATTTAATGCCACTTATCTTAGTATATACATGCTGAAGACTTCAGGATAACATATATCTAGTGTAGCTTTACAAGATCTTGCTCCGACTTCCCTAGACAATTGGAGCAGGAAGACAGCCCTTCAGGAAGGGTCTGCCTCAGCTACCCTACTTCCAATACCAGAAGCACCTTTTGCTGGTAGGATAGGGCTGTGCTATACTGCAGTTTGAACCCTTATTTTCCGCAAAATATGTGGGAGCTGGTGGTTGTAGCACAATTTTCTCCTTTGTCTGCAGCTACACCATAGTACATGCAGTCCTGGCCATTGGTAAGCGCTGCAAACAGCATGGGAAGCATGAGAAATCACACACTTCTGTCAGCAATAAGGCGTATTATGAATTCCAGACATTCATCAAGCAGAGTACAAGAAATTCACATGTACCACAGTGGGGAAGATGGCCAAGTGCTTTCTTGATTTACAAACTCTGTAGCTGTGCTTATTTCAAAAGGCTTATAAGAACTGTAAATCAGTGCATTTTGGTACTTTATCAACAGTCAAAGAAGTTAAATTTGAAAGTAAAACAAATACAAAATGGAACCAGGCTTCTCTGGAGTGAAGCAGTTTGAATGTAGCTGATGGACAAATAGATGGATGGATGGATGACACAATGTATTTCCAACTGGACTCTTCAGAGCATAAGTTAGACTACAAATAGCACAAAATCAAACTCCCTCCTTAATTTTCTGGTTTTCTGTGCCCTGAAAATACTGCTTTTCCTAAATTGCTATTGGCAGTAGCAGTTGTAGCTGACTGTTAGAGCTACAGTTCTTTAGTTTTGAATAGTTAAGTTACATTTTTAGAATTAGAAAAAGTAGCATTAAACCAGTACGCAGTCTAAAGATGGTTTACCTTTTCTACAGTGAAATCGAAAATCTTTGCTCTATGTCTGTAGAGTCTGAGAGTTATTAAGAAGTTTTCTTTAAACAAATCATATCTTAAATATCTATTCATATCTATATGACAAGACTATCATATTCAAATACATCTTTAACACCTATTCATAATTTAAAAAAATATGAAAGAAGTATGTATAACATTTTAATTGATTTTCATGAAAACTCTCAGCGGCAGGGTTTGGGGTCAGCTCACCCCAAATCCACTATTAGCTCAAAGGGGTTGGTCACCACTGTACTATCTTGATCGAAACCAGCAGTGACCTGCATGTACTCATCTCATTCAGTTGCTTGTATAAGCTATGGCTGGCAATGAACACGCTTATGTGAAAAGCAGGATTCTGTGTGTGATGTGGCTGAAGCATGAATGTAACTTCCTGTGGTAGTAAACAGCGTTGTATCATACTGTAGGTTAACAATTCACTTTTAACTTAGCAATGTCCCAAGCAGTTAGGGTTTACCATGCAGGTAGATAACTGCACTTAGCTATTCTAAAGGACATTTGGTATTTTCAGAACCAAAGGGGTACAGACCACGAACCTGACATTTTCAGTGGCATGAAAGGAAAAATCTCCTTTGACTGAAGTCCCTAAGAAAAGTCACTGTAAAGATAGAGTACAGTAGAGAGAAAATATTTTAAATTTGAACTCATCATCCCCTGCCCTAAACATGGGTCAGCTGCGTGAAAGAGATGTGATGTTCCACAAATGAAAACTGAAAACACAGTTTCCCAGAGAGCTGGAACTTCAGCCCAGAACTGCTAAAGCTGTGTCAGCTGGGTAGTTCTCAGTGTAGAGAGCAGGAGAAATTTGGAGCCAAGTATTTAGCATTTCTACTATAAGGCAGATGTACAGAAACTTTTGTGACTGCGTCACCTATCTGAGATTTTACAAGGTTTTTATATTATTTTTACCAGTGTTTACTTTAATTTGGCCTGAACTGAGTGTGATTCAAGATAACTGATCAGCATCAGGAAATGCCATTGCTGTGGGTATGTCAATCATTAAAATTACAGTTCTGGCACATGCTGGCAAAGCCCAGATAACCACTAACTACTTCAAGATTCCCCCCAGAAAACAGAATCTGCTACTACTTATTAGTACTTATAAACTCAGGTTTGGAGGCTGGTAATAATAGAAGCCTGTGCTGGTGATCACTATCTCTCCCCGCTCCTTCCTTCCCCCTCAGAATTATTGGTGTGGCAGAACCACAATGTGGGAATGCAGTCAAACACCAGGGAATCTCAGGGAGCTTGCGATACTGCAAGGCATCTTCTTGGTTATCAAGGGAACGCAGTTCCAAGCAATCATAAGCATTATGTGGTATGATCTCCTCTTGAAACAAACTAGGTTCATTTTAAAATCAATTAAATTTAACTCCCAGTACTCCTATAGAAATTCAGTTTCGGAAGCTCTTTTCTCTGATGGTTTAAACTTCTGTTTAATTCCAATCTGAATTTATTCAAGGCTACTTTATATCTGTTTGCTCTTGTGCCAGCACTGTACTTCATCTTAAATAGTTCTTCAACCTCCCTGATCTATTTATAGAGAGCAATCACATCCCTTCTCAAATCAGTCTTGCTTTGCTAGACTAAACACATCTTTTTTAGTCTCCTCTCATAAGATTGCTTTCCATTTCCACAGTCATCCTAGCAATCCCTTTACTGGTTTAATTTCTCTTGAAGCTGGGCAATCAGAACCATAGACAGTATTCAAGATGAGGTCTAATTAACATCTTTTATACAGCAGGAGTATTTCCGTGCCTTTTACTGGGAAGATCTCACCAGAACTGTATACCTTTTCCGCAAGTGTATCTCAGCCACCCTATGACAACACTCAGACATTATACAACCAGTCCTCTCCCTACTTTAGTTTCCTGGTGATGAGCTCCCATTCCAATTCCCTCAGCTGTGCAGATTCCCTCAGCTATAGCCTTGCACTTGGAACATACAGAAAAATACTGTATTTCTGATACTCCAGTCTAACTCTTCTTGTACAATACCCTGCTCCTCTTTCATGTTAGTGTTGTCTCCTCCACTTGTAACATCAGCATACTTTTGTGTGCCAAGACTATTGAATGACAATAGTAAATAAGATGAACCTCACAGAACACTAGTAATTTCCTGTTAGTACAGGCTATTTTGATTTCTCCTTGAACCACACTTTATCCACCTTTCAATTGTTTCATCAATCTCCATATCAATTGCCTAGCCGAAGTCACGCAGATGCTCTGCATTTCTTCTGTCTATAAAAACCCATTCTGTTTTTCCAAGTCAGCTCAATTTGCCACATCCACCTTTGGTGAACATATGCTTAGCATTATTTGGTTTGCTTAGATGTCTCTTATTCCTTCCTATTTAGGTCAGACTCATAAGCCAGATGCCCAGGTCACTTCTCTTTCCTTGAATACAGACCCTTCACTTGCTACTCTCTAGTGATATGGTACCCTATGTAGTTTGCTAGAGTTACTTAAAATCTTTCCTCTGTCTGGTACTTTCCTTTTTAAGCACCATTTTCTTTTACGAGAAGCCCCGAAGAACATAGGCAGTACCCAAATGGTTCAATATCCCCAAGCCTACTCCAGAAGTAAGGAGGGATATTCAGCCTGCAAAGACCCTAGCTTCCTGGCCTGCTGCCCACATCAGATATCCTTCATTGACTCACAACAGAAGCCTTAAAAAACCTGATACTCTTCAGCCTTTTCCCAGCCAACATACCAAAGGCTTTTCTCAGACTAGTCCCAAAGCACTTCTCTACTAAGCAGTAGCTAAAGAGTCTCCTTGAGGCAAGTCCTAACCTCTCTGGCAGTCACCCTGCTTTGCCTGGTCTGCAACCTTTTATCCCAGCTGTTGTGAGTCAGTCACTGAGCTGCAGCTGGGGAACTAGCTGCTCGCTGTTAACCCCATTGTGCTTGTTCATGACAGAGTTTATCCAATTGTAATTGCATATACTTTAAATATACAGACAGCTGAGGTCCCACCTCAGTTGTGGATTTGGTTTCTTTACTCCTGGTATATTATTGGTGTAAATGAAAAAAAGTAAAGCTAAAGAAATAATTCAGAGAAACAATTCAGGTTGGTACAATCAGACATGAATATTGAAAAATAAACAAAGCAAAGTGATATATGAATAACATGCAGATCTAAAATATTCCAAGAAAGATTCCTTGGAAGAAGTAGTAGAAATGCCATTATCTGAATGACTTAAAAATGAAAAAAAATGGGAATACATAGCAGAGAATAATTCCATATGTTGTAGAAAAACGGTTATCTTAATTCCATAGCTCTGAAAATGACCATCTGATTTAAAGACACAGAAGGGTTACAAAATGTTTCATTATTACTAATGCTTGCACTGAGAGTAAAAGAAAACACCAAAAAAGAGTCCTTTTATTTGAAGATTAAAATTCCAATGATTTCATGTCTCATACAGATCCTTTTATTTTTTTTCCCCTCAATTTCACTTATTTGTGGGGTATTGTCTAATGTAAAAACTTATTTCTTCTCTCTGTGGAGCACCACAAGAGTGCCTCAAGGAATTTAGCCAGCCAAAGTGAGACAGATGTGTTAAAGAGATGGATGCCAAGGAAGTGGCTTGGTTTCTCAAACAATGGATGTGAAGGACTGGGGAGTAGAACAGAGTCTTGGCTGGATTGAGCTAGAGGAGGGAGACTTCTATCTTATTGTAATGGAAAACAAGAAAATCATTTATTCTACTTTGATAAACCAATGCCTCAATTGACAATTTTTCTGACTATTCTAAGTGCATATTCCTCACACTGGCACACAGCTCAAAGCTGTCTTAAGCAGTAAATAAGCACAAGGCACTGCAATGTTACTTCAGCCCTTAAATTTAATGGACTAAACACAAATGCACACCCTTACCAGCTGAATGAGGTAGCAACCATACTTTCTTCTAGTGCCACCAAAGGCTGCGCTACGTTTACCTTGTCTGCCGCATGACTGGAGCCAATGTGTACATACAGGTGAATGACTATGCACAGTGTCACATCCACAATCTACCTGATAGTGCCTGCCTGCTACCTTTAGGTTTACCATTCGTGAACTCCACAGTATTTGTATGGAACAGAAATAGTAGTGAAGTCCTCATGGGAAAGAAAGTGGCAAAACCCTGACTTGAGCAGGGGAGGTTGGACCAGATGACCTCCAGATGACCTTCCAATCTCAACTATTCTGTGATTCTGTGAAAAGGTGGCTTTATGTCCAACTATGTGAGTGCATGTGATCTACTACATATGTTTTCATTCTCAGAACAATTGAGGAGTGAATGAGGAATAAGTTTTGGTCCAATGAAGTGTCTGGGAGTTGCAGTCTGCATTCAGTAGCCAAATGGTTTTGGTGAGCCACATACAGGTTTCATCCAAATCATAACATTACTGGCTTAAATGACTATTTTGAAAAGGTGTAATTAATCTCCCCTATTGTCTAAAAGAAATAAAAAAATAGTTCTTGGACATCTAACTTCAAATTCCCTAATAGGACTTGTTTATAAAAGGATGGTTGCTCAACATTTTATTGAAAATCAAGTCTTTTAAAAGTATGCCTGGTCTGCCACTTAATAATTGACCTTTCTCCAAACCACCAGGCACTTTTGAAAATCCTGGATGTAGTCAAGTATACTTAGAGGTAGCATGATTATTCCCTTTTCTAGGCTTCACAAAACAAGTTCTGTACCTCTTCAAATGTATGTGTCACTAGATTGTTCCTGAAGTCTACTTCTTCATAGAATCATAGAATCATTAAGGTTGGAAAAGACCTCTAAAATCATCAAGTCCAACCGTCAACTAACACCACCATGACTCCTAAACTAGGCCCTGGAGTGCCACGTCTATACCTTTTTTGAATACCTCCACCACCTCTCTGGGCAGCCTGTTCCAATGCCTAACCACTCTTTCGGTAAAGAAATTCTTCCTGATGTCCAGTCTAAATCTCCCCTGACGCAACTTGAGGCCATTTCCTCTCATCCTATTGCTAGTTTCTAGGGAGAAGAATCCAACACCCACTTCACTACAACCTCCTTTCAGGTAGTTGTGGAGAGCGAGAAGGTCTCCCCTCAGCCTCCTCTTCTCCAAACTAAACAGCCCCAGTTCTCTCAGCCGCTCCTCATAAGACTTGTTTTCTAGACCCTTCACCAGCTTCGTTGCCCTTCTCTGGACACGCTCCAGCACCTCAGTGTCCTTCTTGTAGTGAGGGGCCCAAAACTGAACACAGTACTCGAGGTGCGGCCTCACCAGTGCCGAGTACAGGGGCACGATCACTTCCCTACTCCTGCTGGTCACACTATTCCTGATGCAACCCAGGATGCTGTTGGCCTTCTTGGCCACCTGGGCACACTGCCGGCTCATGTTCAGCCGACTGTCGACCAGCACCCCCAGGTCCTTTTCCGCCGGTTAGCTTTCCAGCCACTCTTCCCCAAGCCTGTAGCGTTGCACGGGGTTGTTGTGACCCAAGTGCAGGACCCGGCACTTGGCCTTGTTAAACCTCTTATTGTTCATGTGCTGCACACGAGGCATATATGCTGAAGTACGTAAAACTGTGGTAGTCTGATTTTTTCCTGACAGCAAAAGCTTTTCAGATAAGTCAGAAAAAGGGGTAGGCAGGAAGTATATCCTGTTTATGCCAAGGTTTTCAGAAATAAGATGATGTAATTCATTACAAGAAATTAACAACACCTTGCCTTTATTATCTCTCAGAGGTTACATCGTGAGCTTTGAAATATTGGAGTTATAGTGGGTTGTTACTACAGCTTAATAAAACAAAACAGTCTCCATTTCTGAAAACAGATGTTTTTGTTCTCAGATCATGCCTACACATATAAATCAAAAGTTATTAATTGCAGTGTGGTAATACCCAGGAATCATTTAGCCACATGATCCTAATATTTGTGTATCTTGAGCTTTTTAAGAAAATACCAACTGAACTGCTTTCTGCTGTCTTAGCCAAAAGTCTTTACTTTCTCCATAGGATAGCAGAGTCATGCTTCAATCTAGAGCAACACAGGCTATAGCTCTTAGCCTCTAGGAAAACATACATTTCTGACCATTGTCTAAAGCAAGAATCATGGGGAAATGAAGGCTGTAGACAATTTTTCTCTGTGACTTTCCTACTCCTCAGACCTATCAGTCACTTAATCAGCACTAACAGTTCCCTTGCACCTGCACTTCACACTACATTTACGTATTGAAAAGACAGGCAGGTTTATAGAAGGGCAGCTAAACCAAAAATATCATCTGTGAAGCAAAACTAAAGGAACTAAAGCCCACATCCTGCAGTCTCTGTACTAAGTTCACAGAATCACAGAATCACAGAATCATAGAATCTTATAGGTTGGAAAAGATCTTTAAGATCACCAAGTCCAACCATAAACCTAACACTGCCAGTTCACCACTAAACCATGTTCTTAAGCACCACATCCAAATGTCTTTTAAATACCTTCAGGGATGGTGACTCAACCACTTCCCTGGACAGCCTGTTCCAATCCCTGACAACCCTTTCAGTGAAGTAATATGTCATAATACCCAGTCTAAACCTCCCCTGGTGCAACTTGAGGCCATTTCCTCTCGTCCTATCACTCATTACTTCGGAGAAGAGACCGATCCCCACCTCGCTACAACCTCCTTTCAGGTAGTTGTAGAGAGCGAGAAGGTCTCCCCTCAGCCTCCTCTTCTCCAAGCTAAACAGCCCCAGTTCTCTCAGCCGCTCCTCATAAGACTTGTTTTCTAGACCCTTCACCAGCTTCGTTGCCCTTCTCTGGACACGCTCCAGCACCTCAGTGTCCTTCTTGTAGTGAGGGGCCCAAAACTGAACACAGTACTCGAGGTGCGGCCTCACCAGTGCTGAGTACAGGGGTACGATCACTTCCCTACTCCTGCTGGTCACACTGTTCCTGATACAAGCCAGGATGCCATTGGCCTTCTTGGCCACCTGGGCACACTGCCGGCTCATACTCAGCCGGCTGTTGACCAAGACCCCCAGGTCCTTTTCCGCTGGGCATCTTTCCAGCCACTCCTCCCCAAGCCTGTAGCATTGCATGGGGTTGTTGTGGCCCAAGTGCAGGACCTGACACTTGGCCTTGTTGAACCCCATACACTTGGCCTCAGCCCATCGATCCAGCCTGTCCAGATCCCTCTGCAGAGCCTTCCTAGCCTCAGGCGGATCAACACTCCTGCCCAACTTGGTGTCGTCTGTAAATTTAGTGAGGGTGCACTCAATCCCCTCATCCAGATAATTTATAAAGATATTAAACAGAACCAGCCCCAACACTGAGCCCTGGGGAACACCACTCGTGACTGGCCACCAACTAGATTTCACTCCGTTCACCACAACTCTTTGGGCCCAGCCATCCAGCCAGTTTTTTACCCAATGAAGAGTACACCTGTCCAAGCCATGAGCAGCCAGTTTCTCCAGGAGAATGCTGTGGGAAATGGTGTTAAAGGCTTTACTGAAGTCCAGGTAGACAACATCCACAGCCTTTCCCTCATCTACTAAGCAGGTTCCCAGTAACTTCTTGGGGAGTTATGCACAAGAACTACACAACCATTAGCAATCTTCCATTTAATATCCAAGGTGTACAGGACTGTATATTGTTTTACATAGGTGCCTTAGGGGAGAGAAGCTTTGAACCAGATGAGGTCCCTTCTAGTAATTATGTAGGACAGATATTGGTGACTAATTAACTCAATAACAAAGGCGGGGGGGGAAGATAAGAAATAAAGCAATGGTATTTTTCAATCCTGGAGTAGAATAGGCTAGAGCATGAGGTTTAAATTTAGTTTGTAAAAGGTGGTACTCCCCGGGAATTACTGAAGAACTCTCACAAGACTTGGTGAGGCAGAGCTTCCTTGGCCTGGCAGGAATTGCCCTTCTGAATTTTTGGGCGTGTAAAAAGGAAATCCATGTGCCTTACAGCTGTAAGACTGTTGTTGTTATATTTTGCAGCTTCCTATACATGAGTGTGTGAGATATCACACTATTGTAAGCATGATCAGCAGAGTCAGTGTGAACATCTTGGTGTGTTTCACCTTCTGTGTGAACAAAATAGGGAGCACAGCATTTTGTTAAATGATATGAGTATGTAATAGTTGTTGTGAGAGCCTCAAGTGGATATTGAGCAGGGAACCAGGCTAATAGTAAAGTCATAGACATCGCAGGATATAGTTTGTGACTTACATTTGCTGCAGCAACACCTTTTTCTCTTTCTTTTCTTCTCATCTACTTTCCTTTCCTTCCCTAGGATCATTTCCCTGCCACTCCCTCAAATCTCTTCTTTCTCAAAACCTCCTTGAAATCTTCAGCCTAGGTGCTACAGACTCCCCTACTTCCATTTCTGCCCCCTCTCCCTAGTCCATGCATTCCTGATCTTGTTCCAGGCTAAAGAGTGAGAAAAGCCAGAAAAAACTGCAGACAGAAAAGCTCGTTGCTCCTGTATCAACTGGAATATCACCTCTCTCATTCCTAGGTCTTTATATACTGTTATATGCCTGTAACAGAAACAACAGGAGGCAAGGACTGTGCAGACAGGAGGTTGGGGTGAGCTGTTCAAACTAGAATAGAGGCAAGCTACAAAGTTTGCCATCACTTGCTGTCTGTTGACCTAAGCTATTGACCTAAGTCTACACTCAGTAAGTCTGTGTTCCTGTTAAGAGGAAACTTTGATGCTAAGGTCTGGCCATAAACCCCACAAACTTTCCAGGTGCCTGAACAGCTGCAGATAGCTGTATTTCAGCAACAGAGTTCTGTAGGTTCCTGGATTTCTGTAAACAGTCTTTCTAGACCTGCCAACCCTTGCGGCTGGGCTAAAGAGCTCCATCCCTATTTCATGCCTGAAACCACTCAGATTTGAATTTTTCCCCTGACATATATGGTCTGGTTGAATTTCCTATGAACTAAGGTTTATTTAAATTTTAATAAACCATTTATTTTATAGCATTTTCCCCAGGATTTGCAGCAGATTCTAAAGTGACAATTAACTTGACAATAAAGCCCTTTCAAAAATAAAATAAAGCTTTATTTAAACAGTCAAATAATCATTTAAATTATAAATGAAGTGGAACTAAGGTTATTCCCTGTATTTTCACTAGTAGAAGAACAGCTGAGAATTAATTGGATTGGTTTCTCTTCAAACTGATGGAGGGAGTTCTAAAATATCCTGCCTTAAATCTCCATTAAACAGTTTCAGATGTATGCAGTGGAGCCAGGCACTGTAATTTCTAGCCTGCAGAAGTTCCACAAGGATTCTGGGACCCACTAAACACTGGAAAGATGTAGGTTTTCTTCTTGGAATTACCTTTGATAATGAGGCTGGCTTTCTTCCCTGGAGATGGCTAATCAAACTAGCAGGAAAAATGTCTGTGTCTCAGTCCTCAGAGATCTCCCCAAAGTGTAAGAAAGTGAACAGGTTGTTTCTGCCTGATTGCTAGTCAGTTGGGCAAGAGCCAGCAGCTGGAAACTGCTGTGACTTACAGCACTGAAATAGGGATCATCCAAGGCGAGGGGAAAAATGTTGTCACAGTGAGAGACAGTGAGCAGAAAAGAGGTTGATTAAGATTTCAAACTTTTCTGGTCACTGAGGATTGCAAAGGCCTTCTGTCCCTAATCCAGAAACTAAAGAAGAGCTTTCCCAGAGGGTTATATATACTTTTGTCTTTTCCATATTGTATTGTGTGGGATTGTTCCAGTTGCACAGCCGTAGTCCGTCACACAGGCTATGTTGCCCTAAGACACATAGGCTCAGCAAAGGACATTGGGATGCAATAGATAGATTAAATAGTACGTATGAGTTTATTTAGAACTTCTCTTCAGCTGCCTGCTGGAGAGATCAGAACTGGGGGGGGTTGGTTTGTTTGTTTATTTAGTTGCTCATCTGCTTGGTTGGGTTTTAGGTTTTATTTACACTTCAGGTGCTTTGCAATCAGTCCAAATCATCTACATTAAATTACTGTTCCAACATTTTGTACAAAGCCTATAACTATTGGGGAATTTGTGAAATTTGTGAAATCAGAAGACTGTTTAAAGAGAGACATATGTATTGTCATGTAAGGGAACTCTGCTCTACAATGCTTTACTAGAATACTTCCACAAAAGGCCATTGCTTCTTTTCCCAGCTCTGTCCTTAAAAATACCACTTTCTATGGCACTACTTATAGGTCACAAACAGTCATTGATAGCCTCATGAAAAGTTGCAGGCTTTGAAATACCTAAGTGTTAATACAATTTCATTTCAAAGTGGCACTGCTTTATGGGATCTAACATTTTAACCTACTACTCTTTATTCCCCGGTCCCAACAGCAATATTCTAGTAGGTCCAACAGAAGCATAAAAATTATGATTTAGGGCTACAATGCTACCCTTTTTCCATCTTTTCCACCTTTCTGCCTTTGCTACATTAAGATATTACCTCATTTGCAGCAAGTTACATAAAATGTTGTAATACTTAAAGATTCTTGTAATAGCCAGGTAGGATTGAGAGCTGTTTTACCTTTGGCTCTTTAATTTCTCAGCATATTTCAGTTCAGAGATAGACCCCCTGGAGGAACGTTTTCAGTATGCCGTACTGGGAAATACTTTAAGTGTGCACACAATTATAGCTCATTACAACAGTGGGAGTCATTTGCCTGTCTGCTTTCTCAGTCTTCATGTTGAAATGAGACTTCACTGTTATTTTTGGATTGATAAAAAAGGGGGGATTTATGCCAACATTATGTATACTTAGAGGTATGTATGCATCTATGGCATTCTTATATGTACATGCTAAAAACCTAGTGAGAAGAGGACATCAGCATCACATTATACATTTCCAGCAACCACTTTATGGCTTCAATTGCTGTATGTCTACAAGGTAATATTTTGTTACAGTCACTTACTTACATACATTAAAGTGCCTTTTATTTTGTTCATGAGCCTCTGATTAAACTGGTATTTTTTTAATCTCTCTGTGATTAATCACCAAAAGAACAGTAGGGAGTCAATTCAGTTGCCTAAATGCCATTTAGTGCCATTTGAAATGCTCTAGGATACCTGGGGCGTTCAGATGGGGCTGGCAGCCACAACATCGGATACAGAAATACAGAAGTGCCATTCTGGAATAAGACCTGGATGCCAGATGGCATACCCTAGAGCATCTTAATTGCTCCTACATGCCTATGTGTGTGTATCTAGAAGGAGAATGCAGTGAACCTTAAGGTAGTCATTTAATTTAAGCCCCTACATAAAACTGATGCCTACATTCACAGTATAGTCACTGGAGAGAACTAGGTGCCTTGGAAACCTACATTTAGGCAGAAAGCACTTCAGGTCCTTAGAAGCCTCCAGTTACTTGTCTATCTTTATTAAATAAGCAGTGAATATATGCACTTAAATCTGGATTTATCTGTCCTAAGTTTAACTATCTAAAGACTGTAACCATCCATAGGACTTTAAAAGCTGGATTCAGCTCCAGAGTTCAGTAGTTACTGCTATTTGAGATGACTTAGGCTGACCAGGACAACTGCATGGGCATGGCAAATGAGACACAGGACCTGTGGGAAACCTGGACCCTTTTGGAACAGCAGCTAGAGACTAGGCCACTCACAGATCCTATGGTATTTCAAATCGCACTAGGTGGTTGTGTTTAGGTGGCTGAATCCCTCCCTTCATGTGATGTAGGTGTCTAATCTCTATAGTAATCAGTGGAGACCTAAGGCTTAATTCAGGCAACTAGACAAGCTTCTACTGCTGTCTGAGGTGTCCCAGGTTACCTAAGACATCCTCATCCTCATCCTCATGGGGCTGGCCTACAAGAGACCCTTGCCTTTCCCGAGTGGCCACTGTAGATTAGGAGAGATACCTTAGGGAATCAAATAGGTTTTTTTACTACCATTTCTTGCTCTCTAAGAAAGGGACAGATGAGCTAGAGGAGGAAGACTTTAAAACTCTTTAAGCCCAGATACTTAGCTCACACATTAATACTTACAGTGTGGACTACTGAATTCCAATGTCTGAATCTGAAAATAAATCCGACCTCTTATTTAAACTGTTTGCTATAGTCTATGGAGAAAGCCAAGCACCTCCAAAGGGCAATTCATCCTACCTTGTAGGCTGGGGTGTATACTTTTTCGGAAGTGTCTCTTTACACTCAATATAGACTCACAGATTCACATAATAGCTGAGCTTGGAAGGTGCCTCTGGAGATCACCTAGTCCAACCCCCATGCTCAAAGCAGGGTCAGCTACAGCAAGTTTCCCAGAACCATGTCCAGTCGGGTTTTGAATATCTCCAAGGATGGAGACTCCACAGTTCTCTGGGCAATTTGTTCCAGCATTTGATTATCCTTATAGCACAAAAGCTTTTGCTCAAGTTTAAACATAATTTTTTGTATTTCAGTTTGTGCCCATTGCCTCCTATCCTGTCACTGGATACCACTGAGATGAGTCTGGCTCCATCTTCTTTAAAACCCTCCATCAGATGATTACGCATATTGATAAGATTTACACCTGAGCCTTCTTTTTTCTAGGCTAAACAATGCCAGCTCTTGCAGCCTCTCCTCATATGCCAAATGCTCCAATCCCTTAACCATCTTTGAGGCCCTTTGCTGGTCTTGCTCTGGTATCTCCATGTTTCTCTTGTACTGGGGAGCCCAGAACTGGATCCATCACTCCAGATGTGGTCTCACCAGGGCTGAGTAAAGGGGAAGGATCATCTGCCTTGAACTGCTGGTGATGTTCTTTCTAATATCATCCAAGATACTGTTGGCCCTCTGCCATGAGGGCCCATTGCCGGCTTGTGTCCAACTTATTTAGCACCAGAACCCCAGATCTTTTACTGCAAAGCTGTTTTCCAGCTGGTCAGACCCCCAGCATGTGCTGGTTCATGGGGTTATTCCTCCCTAGATGTAGGACTTCACTCTTCCCTTTCTTGAAATGTATGAGATTTCTATCAGCGCCTTTCTCCAGCCTGTCAAAGTCCCTCTGAATGACAATACAACCACTTGGCATATCAGCTACTCCTCCCAGTCTCATATTGTCTGTAAAATTCCTGAGGGTCCACTCTGTCCTATCACCTAGGTCATTAATGAAGATGCTAAATAGTACTGGACCCAGTACTGACCGAGGGTATTCCACTAGTGACTGGCCTCCAGCTGGAATCAGCTGCTGTTCACAACCCTTTGTGCCCAGCAATGCAGCTAGTTTTTGGTCAAATCACTGTCCACTTATCTAGCCTGTACTTCATCAGTTTGTCTATGAGAATGTTATGGGAGGTGGTCTTGAAAGCCTTACTGAAGTCAAGATAAACAATACCTACTGTTCACCCCTCATCCACCGAGCCAGTCATCTCATCACAGAAGGCAACCAGGTTGGTCAAGCATGATTTCCCCTTTATAAATCCATGCTGGCTACTCCCAATCACCTTCCTCTCCTTTGTGTGCCTGGAAATGGTTTTCAGGATTTGTTGCTTCATCACATTCCCAGGGATCAAGGTGAGGCTGGCCAGCCTGTAGTTCCCCAGATTCTCCTTCTAGGGTAAGGAATAGGAGTGACTACTTTCTTCCAGTCCTCAAGAAGCCCCCCTGATCACCATGACCTTTCCAAAATAATAGATTGGTCTCACAATGACATCAGTCAACTCCCTTAGCACTTGTGCGTGCCTCCCATGAAGTCACTTGTGTATGTCTAATTAATTTCTGTGTCCCCTAACCTCATCCTCCACCTCTCAGGGTAAGTCTTCCTTGATCCAGACTTTGGCTCTGGTCTCAGGGGCCTGGGATTCCTAATGTCAGTGTTAACAGTAAAGACTGAGGTGAAGAAGGCATTGGCTGCCTCAGCCTTTTCCATGTCCTTTGTCACCAGATTCCCTGCCCCATTCAGCAGCAGTCCCACATTTTCCCTACGCTTCCTTTTTCTGACTTTTTGCCCTGGAGGTCCCTCAGCAGATTCAAGTCAGATAGGTTATGGCTTTCCTTACCACATCCTTTCATGCCTGGAGAATAGAAGGAATCTAGCGTGGGCTAGGTAAAGTTTAGATGGAATACCACCCTTCTTTTAGCAGGATCATTTCACGTGAGACCTGATATATAGATCCAATTACCTAAGTCATACAGGCTGGAACCTTAGATTTGATTTCAAGCTGCAAGAGCTCTGCACTTTTATTAGAACTGTTATCTCCTACATACGTCATGTCCTATTCAAATTTACCATGCTGTACACAGCTGTTACATTACAAAGAATAACTAGAAACAGTTAGGGAGAGGGAAAGCCAGCCTGTTTGTGATTTGCTGCTGCTGCCTAGTCAATGTATCCAGGGCCTTTTTGCTCTGCCTCAGGCTTTTATCAATCTGATGGATCTGGAACACTGGAGACAGTCAGGTGTAACTGCTATAGATGCAAAACACTGCTGAGAGGGATAGATTTTGGTACAATACCAAAGGCAAACAACATGCAAGGAACTCATATTATTGTGTAGGGTTTAAAAAGAATAGGAAAACACAGATTTTTTACATGCACATGGAAGAGTAGGAGCCATTACAAATTAATACAGGACCAAAATTTTGTCAATGCTAAATAAAAAATGACAGGGATATTACAGCTGACTATGCTAGGGTTCGTGTTGAATTCTACCACAAGGAAGCTGAACTGTTTTACTGTTAATTAGTTTTAGTTAGTCAAAATAGACTTTCTGTTCCCACCAATTCATATCAGTTTAGATATTGAACTAAATTATTTAACTCTTATATTCTATAAGGTTACTATTTGGATACAAAAGGCTGCATGTTTTTTAAAGACAGTATCTATATCTGTCTATGACTTGCTATGCATATATCTATATCCAGCAAGCCTAATTTTGAGGAAGACCTCATGATGCACTACAGGGAGAGTATCTAGCTTTTTTTTCACTCACTTTTTTATATGCTACAGATATCCTAAGATGCATGTAGTAGGTAAACAGATTAAATATTCTTTGTTCATAAATAGGTAAGGTTGTTGAGTTCCTGTCCCAAGAATCATTCATGTCCCATTCATGAACCACTCCTATACAATAAGGGAGAAGAAAAATATGTGGGACTCTTCTTTTACCATAATTTTGCAGCTGCCAGCTGCTTCCCCAGGATCTCTGGACTGCTGGGAAAAAAATAGTGCCTTAACAGGTGCTGATAAATTGCACATATGCCATAGGCGCACTGCAGGAGATGTCACAGATGTCATGTTTATGGTGCATGTGCCATGCCATTGATCTGCCATGGCCACTAATCCTGACATGTCGAGCCTCCTGTGCCTGCATAGACTGATTTGGTGCCTCACATACAAAAAAAGATTCAACAAACATTGATGTAAGGTCATTCTTTTGTACATGCACAGAACTGTGTAGGTGAGATTTATCTGTCCAAGACTATCATGCCTCCCAATCAGCACCGTGCCTACGGCCTCTTTAAGACAGCCAGTTTCTGCATGATGAACATTCCTGCCCAGTCAACAGGCTGATCGCTCAGAACGTGGCTATTTTATGTTTTCTGTCGTTAATGTCAAATCCAGGACAGAAGAAAAAAAGTAAACCCATATTTCTCACTTATGCAAATGTGTAGACTTGTCACCACTCTCTCATGAACCAAAGTATGGTAACATAGAGTCACCTTCCTTTACGCAATATCGAGATCCTCTGACACTTTCTTTCACTATTTTTTCCCAGAACACAAAATGGCTTCAGTCGCTTACTGATGCAAATCTGAATGACCTGCTCTTTAGTATTGACTCTGATTCTCTACATATGAAAAAAAGCTTCATGGCAGAGTTTTAACTCCTTTCCGAACAAACATACTTTTCACCCAATGTAAGAAAGGTCTTGATTTGGCTAAATGGGACAAATGGACACCTATAATGAAAAGACATAGCCACAACATCTGGTGCACTTCAGACATAAACAAATCTGTGCCTGAGGGCTCTCTCTTTCCTAGTACTCCCCAAAGAAGCAGACTTCTTTGGGGGAGCCCAGGACTTCTGTTTACTCTGTCTTTTAAGCTTTTTGAAATGAATGCAGGCACATTAACAGTTGCAATGCTGTTGCCAGATCAGCTACAAAGAGCAAAATGCCAGCTAAAGTTGTTCACTATAGTGGTAACTAATCTGTTGTTTACTCATAGAGAGTGCATTTAGGGCTGAATTCAACCAAATACAATGGTTGATGCCTTAGTGTCCTTCTGGTCCCCAGCTGCCTCTGCAGAAGGAGAAGGCTCTTCCATGGGTTCCTGTGTCCTACCTACTAATTCTGTGCAGAGTCTCAGATACCTTAAGGCTTCTCAAATAGGTCTAGACATCCATGTGTGGGCAACTCACTGAATCTACAGAGTGGGAGTCAGCTGCAGATTGCAGACAGCTCCATTTAGGCATCTCAGTGTAGGTGTTTACACATCATTTAGTTGTTTAAGTTCCCATTAGAGTCAGCAAATATCCGTAGTTTGTTTCAGTTGCTCAAACATAGCCATCTGGTGCTACATTAGTGTTCAAGACATACTCACAAGGCTGACAGATATGACAGGGAAGACTTTCTGAAGACTTTCTGTCTTTCTGAAGGAGCAGCTGGAAGCCGGGTTTGATAGCTGAGATACAGGTGACTAAATAGAGCATCAAAAGTCACTTTAAACACCTCAGAGTACCCTGCCAAATTTTCAGATGCCACTTCAGAAAGGCGCAGGTCAGTTGTCAGTAATGTATCATCAAACCTACTAGCTTTATGCAGATATCTTGGCAATCCTGGGACACCTGCAGGCTGGGCAGGGTACCCTATGGAATCCAAAATAAAACCTGATGTCTATGCTTAGGCAACTGAATACCTCTCCATTGACTCTGAGGTCTTGACTTAGACATCTATTTTCATGCATCATCACCTTTATTTAGTCAGCTCAGGAGATGAATCCCATCTACAGTTTGTGTTTCTTGGGTAGCTGCAGTGCATTGGCAACCAGCAAGAAAAAAATCAGTAATAATAGTGACTAAAAAAATTAATTGCTCCTGTCCTCTCCTCTATTACAGTTCTTTAGTCCACATTTTAGAAACTGGTACTAAAGTGTAACTTTGAAAGGGCTCAATTCACTTGCCCATACATGGGCATCTAGTGCCATTCAAGATGTCCTAACCAAAGGATGCTACCTATTCTCCAGCCACCACATACAATAGCATGGGTCTATTTTCAGTAGTGCCATATCTGCCAGCCCATCCACATGTCTGGATGCTCTAGGACAACTCAGATGGCAATAGATATCTATGTGTGTGCAACAGAATTGAGTCCTGGATAGTGAACTTTTACATGTCTAAAGTTACTTTTCTTGAATCTTAATCTCGATGACCCTTGTTCAACATCTACACTCAAGCTAGTGTTTTATAGCAACTGTATGCAAAGCAGTTACATTCTTTTCATTGTAAATTTGTACTTCCATGGATCTATGATTCAGTCACAATTTTGTTCCAGGCTGAAAGAAAATGAAAGAAACGTCTGGGTAAACATTCCCTTTTTTGTTTTTGTTTTTGTTTAAAATCTAAAATTTAAGAAACTTATTCTGTCATTCAAAATTGATGGAAAACATGTTCTTTAGCACGATCTTATTGCTCATACATTTGTAATTTGAAAGTATACTCTTATTTAAAGTGAAAATAATGGTTGATAATATGGAAAATGTTTTTGTACACTCTTATAAATATAGAATTATAAATACCAAAAATCACAGATTGTCACTTACCAGCTGCCAATTTCTTCTGGACAAGTGATTCCCAGGAGGCTGCAATCTTTTGAGCCAATAAATTGTTTTGTAACAATAATTCATCTCTCCTAAGCAACCTTTAGTTATTCTGCTAGCCCACTGTGTACATAAGGACACCAGTGAGACGGCTGGGTCAGAAGAACTGTGGGAAGAAAATGACTGTTTGGGGGCAGGGTACCCTCAAACTTCTCCAGGGTACTATCTTGACACTGTATTAAGTCAATTTTTTTGTTTGTATTTCTGTCATAATTATTATCGATCAAAGTCTCAACCCAAGGTAATTTTCGTAATGTTTATTCAGACATGTTTTAATCTCTCAACATAGAGGCACCTTTTTTATTTTTGAGTTTTGAGAAGAATCAGAGGCATAAATAAAGAAATCCAGTGAGATTTGGAAGGGAAAATGAAGTTAGGAAACTGTCCCTCTTGTATTTCCATATCAGGCAAGATGCCAGGCTCTTAAGAATTTGGAGGGCTGGAACACAGAGCTCCTTGAAGGGCTGTACCTTCCTGGTCAGAGAAATGGCCCACAACAAGCCTATGTTGCATGTGCAGTGTGTGAGGCCAGTCGCACACTGTGCAGGGAACAAAGAATTGCTCAGAGAAGGTATGGGTCAACTATGCAACCATAGAGTCTGATACATGTCACATCAGGCTGTCCTGCTCTGGTGTGCTTGACGTCAGCCTGCACCAGCACTGACTCCCTGCATGCTTGGCAGCCTCAGCTGTTGGGCCTTCTAAAAAGTGTCTTATTTCCCTGAAAAATGACCAACCTATGGCTTCGGGGTCACATTGTGAACTGAAGTCTGCATTATCCATTGCATATAGATTTCGTGTCATCTTTGTAGAGGCATACTGGTTCTTATGCATCCACTAAGACACTAAAACCTTACTCCTGATGCTTTTTGAGGGATCTGCTATTCAACGTGAATTAGGGAGGATTATGTGAAATTGCAGCCTGTGATTTACATACCTCCAGGAAAGGCTTCTTTCGGGGCTGGATACTGCTTGTTGCTCATGGCTGTTAAGATCTATCCTGGGCTGGTGATAACAGATACTTCTGCAGTGATTGGAGAGAAAGGGTTGGGAAACATCTTCCAACTCTCTGAACAACACCCCTGGATTATACTAATACTCTGTCTCTGCTTTCTTTTTTTCTCCCATACATGCCACAAAGCAAACACCAGATGTTTCAGTCTGCAATGCAGTGCCAGCCCACAAAGCAGAGCGAAAACAACAAGTAGAAAATAACATCCTCAGCTTTTATTCCACATGTATTTCAAAGTAAATAAAATTCATATGTCATCTACAACGCTAAAGGCTTGGGGAAGAGTGGCTGCAAAGCTGCCCAGCGGAAAAGAACCTGGGGGTGCTGGTCGACAGCCGGCTGAACATGAGCCGGCAGTGTGCCCAGGTGGCCAAGAAGGCCAACAGCATCCTGGCTTGTATTAGGAACAGCGTGACCAGCAGGAGTAGGGAAGTGATCGTGCCCCTGTACTCGGCACTGGTGAGGCTGCACCTCGAGTACTGTGTTCAGTTTTGGGCCCCTCACTACAAGAAGGACACTGAGGTGCTGGAGCATGTCCAGAGAAGGGCAACGAAGCTGGTGAAGGGTCTAGAAAACAAGTCTTATGAGGAGCAGCTGAGGGAACTGGGGCTGTTTAGCCTGGAGAAGAGGAGGCTGAGGGGAGACCTTATCACTCTCTATAACTACCTGAAAGGAGGTTGTAGTGAAGCAGGCCTTGGACTCTTCTCCCTAGAAAGTAGCGATAGGACGAGAGCGAATGGCCTCAAGTTGCGTCAGGGGAGGTTTAGATTGGACATCAGGAAGAATTTCTTTACCGAAAGAGTGGTTAGGCATTGGAACAGGCTGCCCAGAGAGGTGGTGGAGTCGTCAACCCTGGAGGCGTTCAAAAAAGGTATAGACGTGGCACTCCAGGGCCTAGTTTAGGAGTCATGGTGGTGTTAGTTGACGGTTGGACTTGATGATCTTAGAGGTCTTTTCCAACCTTAATGGTTCTATGTTTCTATGATCTACTCCTCAATCCTGAAACCCAGTGTAACTACCAGAGTATGCTGCTCATGACTTGGCCACATCCCAGTCTTTTCTGTAAGTCAGGTAGATGAACATTTTATCCACTTCAAAATTTTCAGAAATGTCCCCATCTCCTTCTTTCATTCTCACAAAATAATTGTGGTATACTCTTGTCACTCAGACATCATTCTGCACCAAAATGTTCTTACTGACAACTCCAGTATTAGCTGTCTAGTGCTCTCAGCAAAGTGAGTAGCACAGGTTGGTTTTTTTTTTCAGAAATGACTCTTTGCACAATACCTTGGAATGGGAAATGTAGGAGAGCTGAAAATTGGCTTTGATTTTAAAATCTGCTCTGTGATGCCTGAGAAGCACAAAAAAGAATAAACCAGAAAAATCTGGCTTGGGGCCTTCTATTTATTAAATCACAGCTAGATGAATACATCCCTACCCCACCCCATGGCTTTGCTCAGGCCAAACTCACATTAAATTCCATTGGTGATTTGTCTTGACTAAGGATTAGAACCCAATCCTCCAAGGTATTTACATCTCTTGGAAGTACCAGCACCCTCTGTTCTCACTGGATGCTGTGTGAAGGGATGGCACTCAGCCACATGGAGAGATACTCAGAACATTGCAGGATTAAACCCTCAGAGCCCAGAATTTTTCTCAACAGCTCCTAAAAGAGCAGCCACATTCAGTGTTAGAATTGCTGCTATAGGGTTTCGCTTTTTGACATGTGTCCAAAGCACGCTGCTTGTACAAGAGCGTTACCAAAGCCAACATGAAGGTCTTTGTTCCCAGACATTCTTTCAAATCCAGGCAAATTTAGATGGAGCTTAGACACTGCAGAGACTGGTGCAACAAAGGCTGCTTAACAGCCTTGATTTTTTGTCTTTGTGCTGCAGGCATGAAAAGTGAGTTTAATATTTTAAGAGAAAATTATAGAGAAAAGGTAGACTCGTCCCTGTGAAAAGCTCTTGCTTCACAAAATGTTATGCATTGGGAGCCTTGTAATGATACAGAGAACTCAGGATTAGGATGTGAATCACAAGACATTCAGCTTCCGCAATTCATTTTGAAAGAGAAGAGTCCAATATAAATCCTGTGGATTTCATCATCTGCTGCCAGCCAACATTTTTATTCATGAAATATTGTTAGCACTGTAACAGGTAGATGTGTTGAGCCAGATCCACAATCAGTGTAAATCAATACATCTCTACTAAAACACTGAGAAACGACTCCCATTTATAGCAGCTGGGAAACTAATGCCCTGTCTTTAGACACTAATGTGGCTTGGCAATGGGAAACTTTGTAAATACTACTGATAAGTCTTACACTGCTCTTAATAAAGAGCTACTTAGGTTGTGATGATTGTTTAACACAGCTTATATTTGGAAACATAATCAAAGCACACAGGCTTATACGCATTTTAGTGAGTTTGTGTTTTATTCTGCCGGGTGTGAATTGGCCAGAGGAAAGGGTTACAGAACAGATGCATGCCAGCATGGAAGGAACCTGGACGAGTGGTCCTTAGCACTAGCAAATTCAGTGCATCCTCTGCAGGTCACATCACATAAAGCAGGTGCAGCCACACAGCTGCAGAGACCTCTTCCTGTATTCATGCTGAAGCTATTTCTGCCTTGGAGGTCTTCGGGTGATTTAAGACGTGCAGTGGTTTCATGTAGTTGCTATGCCAAGACAGGATTTCAACTGTTAAAACAGAGAGAAACAGGATATTCCAGCATGCTTTTGGGGTGTTTACTCTGCTAAGGTGTCTTCCTTATAGGTAGCACTACCTGAGATGCCAAATGTAATATTCTTTTAATAATTTAAATAAGGGCAAAACAAAAGTGCAAACAGATGGCGCTCCATCATAGATGTGTATCTGTGTAACTGATATATCTGAAACACTACCACTGGAAACCAGCAGCTTAAGTTTCTGCTGTAGCATTGCTTGTTCCATGGTGTTTGCCAAGCTCATAACTATTTCCAACCTTGGTTGTCTCTGTCTGAAAAATCTGCCCTCCAACCAAATAAAGCCAACACTAGCCAAAGTGAGTCAGCAAAACCTACCCTCTAGGTTCAGCGCTTGCCGAACTGGCAGGTTGTGAAAAGAAATCTCTCCCTTTGTACTAGAATCATATGCATCTCCAATTGTATTTTGGTTTTAGTCCATACACACAGGCTTTCTTGTTGAACTCACCAAAGCTACACAACAGTCAATCATTTATCTTTTCACCTCTCTCAGTGTTCCACAAAGCAGTTATTTGCTTTTCAAGTGAGGGGGTTGCACAGAATCTTAGACATGATTTTTAATAGGGCCTTTAAAAACAGCCCAAAACATGTTCACTTTTCTTCACTCTTTATTACAAATTGCTTTACTATTAACTAGACTGCAATTAAAAAAATTTTTGAAGTTAATTTGACTGAAGTTTTCTTGTAGGATTAATTTAGGGTCCTAGAAAATCAATAGAAATCAGATCATAGCTGACTCTTGTGCAAAGTAACAACGGAATACAAAGCCTGAGCCAACTCTAAAAAAACTGTCAATGCAGCTGCCAGGTGGAACACTTCAGATTTCTATGCTGTTAAAAATAGTTACATGTTACTTACATGAGCCCTGCAGTATTCTGCAGAATTGTCATGGTTCTGAGTCTAATCAAAGAAGAGATTTAGGATTTAAGCACAAAACCAAGGAGACATGTGAGGGTGTTGGGTTAGAGGAGAGAGGAAAGCATTCCCCTGGTTCATGCCAGAGACAATCATGTGGCCAGGAAACACTTCTTAAATAAACAACACAAGTCATTGTTATGTTTCTTTGGTCTAGTAATAAACAAATGACAATGTGAAATTTCCCTTAGCCTCTACTAATTCTCATGCAATTAACTGAACATTTTTAGCCAAAAATAGCTTTCCCATTTTGACTGTGGAAAAGACTTAACTGACAAAGCACATCATCTTGAAAACTCATGTAATACATATTCAGAGTGACTGCAGTTTAAACTGACTCAGTTCACAGTATTGCTTTATTCAGTGCCTCACATCTCACCTGTTTTCTACACACAACTTTTGTTGTAATATTCTATGGAACGGTGCCACTGCAGTTGAATGTTGATCCAAATCTAAGCTTCACGCTCTCAAGGAGTAGTATGGGGGAAGCACATGTAAGAACACCCTGATGTTGGACTTCATTTCTCTGCAGATCCCTCAGTTCTGATTTTTAACAGGAATATGAAGATTGTGACTCTATTATCTATAAAATTCTATTATCAAAGTGCTGAAGCAGAGGACAGGAATTTAGTTTACAAAGAGGTCCTGTGCTATCACAACAAAAGTGCCCAAGAAGGTATTCACATTCCTGCAGGACACATTGAGAGTTCAGAAAGCTGGGCCCTAAATGTCATGTCTTCCAAAATAGGAGAAGAGGTGATAAAACTATTTTCTATCTTCCCTCTGCTTTCTTAAAGGAACTTGGAGACAAAAGCCATAGATTAGACCATTTTGCTTTGCTTTTGCTTTTTATTTGACCTAAAAGGACAGGTCTTTCCAAACACTTCCATTGTTGTCTGCAAAAGACAACCACAATGTATCCGCCCCTCCAGTGAAGCACGACAAAAATCCTCTCCTGCTGTGATTAGCCTGCTATCAGTTCTCCTGTATCATAGTGACTTATCCTTAGCTTTCCTATAATGATATAATTCTCTTAAATAATCTTATCTATATCATTATGTTTAAATGAAGTTGTTCCATATCCTTAAGGTTACCTAGTACAAGCATGTCAAGATTTATACAATCAACGTTTAATTAAATTTAGAAGGATTCAGGATAACAACCACTTGTTCATTGTTCAGATGTGATGTAAGACACAAGAGTTAATTTTTTTACAGAATTTATCAATGAAGATCTATAAACACTGATGACACTAAAGTTCTCCAACACAATTCCTCTAATGATTATTTCAGCTGTGCAGTTGTACAGCATTGTTGTAGGTGACACTGTCTTTTCATTCAAGAAAGGAATAAATTATTTCCTATTTCCACAATGCCTTTGCCTTTTCTTACTTTTCTTCCATTTTAAAGTCTGACTTTTGATCAAAACAGCTGTTAGGCTACTCTTGTCCCCACCTCAAGTATTTTCATTATTCTAGAACTGAAAGGTGAAAAATCTATGAGCTGGTGTTTAAGTACACCACCTGGAAATCATACTTCCTTTAACACTTTCCTTATTGCTGTTTTCCCTTATCATCCTTTACCTCTTTCCAAATTCAGGCTGTGGGATTCATCTCGCCTGACTTTGGAGGACTCCTTTATAGTCTGTGGTGACTACAGCCAGTGGAGGCTCACCACAGTCCATCTTACCGTAATGGGAAAACATAATCCAGGAGTGCAGCACAGGCTGGGGTCCACCTGGCTGGAGAGCAGCTTTGTGGAAAGGGACCTGGGAGTCCTGGTGGACAGGAGGCTTAATATGAGTGAACAGTGTGCTGCTGCGGCCAAGAAGGCCAATAGGATGCTGGGTTACATCAAAAAGGGCATCACCAGCAGAGATAAAGAAGTNTCCCTTTTTACAAGGAGTCACATGGAGAGGACAAGGGGTAATGGGTATAAGTTACTCTTAGGGAGATTCTGACTGGACACGAGAGGGAAATTTTTCACATTGAGGACAGTGAACCATTGGAAAAATCTCCCCAGGGAAGTGGTTGACTCTGCTACACTGGATACTTTTAAGACTCAGCTGGACAGGGTGCTGGGCCATCTCGTCTAGACTGTGCTCTTGCCTAGAAAGATTAGGTCAGACAATCCTTGAGGTCCCTTCCAACCTGGTGTTCTATGATTCTTTGATGGTTCTAATGTGGAACTCTGACACAGAGGAGAAAGACTGTGCCCTAGAAGCACTTGCTTCTCTCTATTGACTATGAAAGGAGCTTACATAACTAGCTCAGGTGAAGACTTTTACACTGTAGAGGCCTAAAATGAAGACTCCTGGTGGGGCAAATGTGTTGGGTTACAGTGCCTAAAGTTTCCACACAAAATTATCACTGAGGTATTTGAGCATATGACCCCTTTTTGCCTGGGATGATGTAGGTTTCTAGCTATAGAAATATAGCAATCCTCCTCTTCTTTCTGTACCTTCAAGATCTCACTTTTGAAGCCGTGAAATGCCGAAATCAGGACTCAATAGTCTTGGTGACTATTAAGCAGGTATTCTTTATTGCAGCGCTGGATGCACAGGGGATTGCTCCTCCTAATGTGCATGCCGCACAGGGTTAATTGCATAGCTTATATACAAATTTCACATACATATTCATTACTTTTCCAAGAAAATATATGCATATTCATTACTTTTCCAAGAACTCATTATCATATGCAAATGTCCTTTGCGCATGTCTGTTAGTGTCTCCGGGTGGTCATCAGGGGTCTCTGGATGAAGGATATACTCTTCCTCACTGTGTCCGCTAGTTAACCCTTGCTTTCGCGCAAACTCAGTTCTGGGATTGTGTATGTACCATCCTTGAGGGGTAGTCTGTTCTGGTTTAGTGTTTGCTCTGCAGTTCCTTATCTCTATGGTTCGGTGCATCTGCTTTTCTAAGACCAAATATCGTGGTCGTAAACTTGTTTAGGAGCCTTTTATCTTGAAGCCTTCCCAACTTCCCCAAAACAACAAGGATCTAGTTTAAGTTTTGGTCACAACAACTTCTAACTTCTTCAAAATAAGTGAATATTTTCGCATTTACAGATATCACTTTCTTGCTTCATTGGATTTCCTCAATGACAGATAATTAGCTGAGTTCTATTCTCTAATTTGCAAGCATTTAGTAATCTATGAGCGATATCTCAGCTTTTCTACCCTAGGAAAAAACTGATTCGTTCAGTGATTCCCTACTTCACTGCTGACTTTTTAAGATGAAGATCTTCAGGCCAATGTCACGTGAACAACTGTGGTTACTTAAAAAAAAGAATATAAGCAAGCAATATTGATCCCTGCAATCATCTATTTACCAGAAGATAGTTATTCTGAAAGTAATTGAGAAAGTTGAGAGAATAGGCTGTCTTGGGAGCAGTTCTCATTAAGAAGACAGCTCTTGTGTTAGCCCATTCTATTCTCACCTGTCACTCCTACTCATTCATTCATTCATTCATTCATTCATCTATTCATATCAGATTCCCTTCGTATTTTATTTTGGTTTTCCCTCACCATATCTGGAGTGGGATCATCCAATTTCCTTTACAAATGTCTGTTTGTTTTATGTCCTAGGTAAGCAGCTGCAGTGCAAGGTCTATTAGCAGCAGAATTTAAAGCTGATTGTACTTAAAATATAGACAGCCTAGATTCTGTTCCCTAGCTTTGGCCTCACTCATGGTAGTGCTGAAAAGATACAGATAAATGCTCTAATTAAACCATTTGGTTTCTTTCTTTAATGAGGTGATCCTCTTCTGGCATTCGCAAGGTAGGTAGAGCAGGGCAAGAGGACATACTCAATCACATGTGCAATGCTTTAATATTCTGTAGTTAGAACAACTCTTGGCATGCTTTAAGTCAGTTGTGAGGCCATCTCATTATCAAAATCAAGGAAGTTTAAAGGTGACAGAGCATCTCAGTCTTCAGCACACACCGCACTAATATAATTGGTTTTGAACTGGTACAGCTCAATCACACATAAACACATAGCAGAGAAAGTACTTTTCAGTGATCTTCATGACATTATAAACATTCTGATAGCTAATGTTAATCTGTTGGTGTCTTCACGGTAAATCTGATTACATTTATGAATATGTCTCAGGAAAAGAAATGCAAGTATTTATTTACCTCACAAGACTATACAACAACGCCTTTTGTAGCTATGCATATGATTAAAAATAGATTTTTAAAAGCATTTTAAGATGGAGTGCTCTTCTTAGCAGGAACTAAATCTGAAAGCTGACATAATAGTTTAGAACATTAGTGAGTCAGCAGAGACAAGCTGTACACCCACTAACATCAAGTTTCCATTTCACTGCCACCAGCTAATAAAAATCTTATAATGTCTTGTACTTCTTGTACTTAATAGCCCCAGGTGTTGGGAGAATGCATGTAGGAGGGAGAAAAATGCTGCCCCTTCCACTATCCCCAACTTAATTCTTCATAGTTCTTAACAAGCATCCTATTGATTTGAGGGCATTCGATTTGGACAGACATTTGGTCTAATTCAGTATAATAAAATGAAGACATTGAAAAATAAAAGAACCAAACAGGCTTCAAGGTAAGGACAGACAAGTGACATCCTGACAAATGCTCTACCAGGTAGATGAGCCAAAATGCCTCTATTAGCCCTGATAGCAGCCAGCTGGAGTCTTTGTTGTGCTCACATATCATACAATGACAGGCACTGGCTTTGGGCTATATGGTCTCAGCCTCTCGCAGCTGGAATTTTTTGTAAATCCAACATAAGACCTTTTTCTCAAAATTTTGAAAAGGATTATTTCCCCCCAATCTTTTACAACAAAAGATACATTCTTTTCATTGGCAATTAGAAGAGCAAATTAATTTTATTCAAGCAGCAACTAAGCATAAAACCGAAGGAAGATGCTACATATTTTGCTGAAGATAATATTGGAACAGTTGGCTGAATACCAGTACTTTGTTTTGCTTTTGTAAAATACCACATGCTTTTATACAATACCATAGCACTTTTTTTTTAAAAAAGAAAACTTTGTTTAAAATGCCAGCATGGAAGTAGAACTTCAGGAGGTTGTTTAATATTCATTTAGATTTTGGGACTTTTTTGAAATTCAGTAAAAATGAAAATCACAGAGCATCCTTGCTGCCTGAGGCCCACACTCTCTATCTCTGTGCCCTGTTCTGGAGGAGAGACACTGACACCAACAGGTAGGGTCTTCCTGTCCTTCAGGTCTGGAACAAGCGAAGTGGTGTAGAACTTCCCAGTGCAAAATGCTAACATGGACATGCCCTGCTGGGAATAACCCCATGTCCCATAATGAGCACATGATGGTCAGCACCTCCAAGCCAATGCCCAGGATGTTAGTTGTTGCTCTCTGAAACACAGTGAGCTCCTAGTGCTCTGTTAGAAAACTGGTGTGAAGAAAGGAAATTTTTATTCCCAGACACAACACAGACAAGGCATATCCTTCCAGAGGTTTGCTTTGCTGTTTTGCATCTGGATCCCTGAGATCACCTCCCTCCTTCAGAGCCTGTCTTTAGCTGTCTTTGCCAGTCAGCAGTAAGGAGAGATGTCAGAACCAGTGAGAGGAAGCGACGTCTTCTCTAAAGACTGTAGACTGTACTGCTGCATGGAAGAGGGCTACCCAACACAAGCAAAAGGTAATGGGAGGGAACCAATCTCTCCCTTCTCTGGGAGAGGCGGCCCGTTAATAACACCCCCTGCTTTGCCTACTATGTATTTGAATGAAGAGTGCACAGCGAACTTCCTGTTGTTTTAAGTGTTCCCTTGAACCTTGGGTAGGCATATGAGACCAATAGCGAGGGCTGGTTTGCATTATCCTGCTCTCAAAGGATATCCAGTAATAGGAAAGTGTAGTTTACTACTGAGACTGCTTTAAACATTATGAACTGCAAGAAGCTGACCAAATCTTATTGCTCTGGATGCAGATCCTTCTGCATAAAACATTTCTTTATATTGCTGATGTTCAGTGGCTTCACTGCTGTTGTGTAGTGAATAGACTGCAGAGTATGTTTCTGTAGTTCCTCTAAACACAAAGGTTCTGGGAAAAGGTGTAAGAAATTAAGCTGCAATTTTGTCCTGATGTCTGGGGCTGACATTGCATGGTGAAATTACCAACTCCTGAGTACTTGTCTCATCGTACTGTGCAGGGAGAGGGTTTAAAGTAGCTCACTACATCTTCACAGTATCCACAGAGGAGCTGCTGAAAAACAGGAGAAACAAAAGGGAGCCAGAATGAGCTTTCTGGTATAGATGGACATGAATATTCCTGCGTCTCCCCCTCTCCTCAGAAAATATGGGGAAGGGAAGCCCGTCTACTGCTACATTAATCAGGAGCAGAGGTCATGGCAATGTGGAATTGACATAATAGTCATGTATAAGTGTCTTGATTTGTCTTAGTCCAGCCGTGAGATCAATAAATAAAGTGAAAAATGAGTACACAGAGCAAACCTGAGGCTGTCAGTAGAAATACACAAGCCCTGTGGCACATTACCACTCTCAACACAAAATGATTTAATATTTCTCCACAGTATCCTGTCTCTGTTTACCTTACAGCAAATATTGCAGTGAAGAAAGGAGAGTTTGTATGAGAATGATTCATAGCCTGGGATTCCCAGCCCCTTTCCCTGTACTCACCTGAAGCCACCTTCAGGAATTCCAGCCTCTCTTTCTGGTAGCTTATTATCACTTCCTTTTAAACTTTTATGAGGGAATTACTGCTTGTGAAAATAGGGGAAATGATAACATTTCAGATTAAAGCTTCTCATTTTGAACCAAGATAAGATAATACTGAACCTACTTCTTTTACTCTTGTCAGTTGCATCTCTCTGGACTCCCAGATAACTGCTGCAGTGTTATACAATTTCCTTCAGTTTTCCTTTTCTTTACAGCACATGTTGTTGATCTAGCATCACTAATAATGAATACTGATACTGCTTACATTATTGTGGAGAATTTTATACCGCAACTCCATTGTGGCGTAAACAATGCAAAGATAACAAAAAGTTATTTAATGATACATTTTTAAATGCTATTAAAGAAGACACAAAAAACCCTGCAATCATTTATTGGACTGAACAGACTTCCAGAGTATTTTATGTAACATTCACCCAAAGAAAAAATCTGCTACTGCTAAAATATTGACACACAGTACACAAATATTTTCCTTCACATTCATAAGCTGTTTGCTCAATGGGAGCATTCAACTACACATCTATGAATAAGGAACTTAGTCAAGAGTTATCTTATTCAGTACTGATTTCAAAAAGAAAACAACCATAAAATTAAATTAAATATAACTTGCTTGACTAATTTGCACCATTAGATGGAAAATGTTAGAATAAACTCAATGACAGCAATTTCATCAATATTATTTCCTTCTGTCGCAAGGCATGGGTTTACATTTTTGCTGTTTGGAACTAGCTTATAATTTGCATTTCAGGCATGACATCCTCATCAAGAATGACTGTGACAGTTCATTTCAAGGGATGCACTACATTAGTGTAAATAGAAAGAACATGAGTTTATTTGCTGTGGTTTTGTGTACCAGCATACCCACTGATCTATGCATGCTATGTTTTTGTAGTACATTTCTTGTGCTTGCACTGCAACTGGGTTGACTCAGCAAAGGACAGAGAGTTTAGGTGGCTTATTTAAGAACACCACGAGCCAAGGTGTTTTCTGTGCTTGGAAATTTTGCTGTTGCTCCAGCTGTTGCCCCCAGCATTTCAGCCTTACTGGTGGCAGTACTAATGAAAGCACTAGCTTAAATAAGGCAGCATCTGATGCTATTGTAAAGATCTTGTTTCACAGACCAACACCAACAGATCATCTAAAGCCCCTGTCTTCACTAGTGCGCTTGGCCTTGATATGTGAATACTACTTGTGAATATGAAAATACAGTGATAGCAGTAGCAGCAATATCTTCAAGGGTTATATCACACTTGTTCCAGAGTGACTTTGTACTCTCACCTTTGTTGTCTTGCAGTTATGTTGTCATAACAATATTCCCAGTTTCTTTTTGGAAGTATAACAATATTACTACATAGAATCTTTAAGTAATTTTGCTAAATATAAAAATGCAACTATCAGGCCAAATTTCTGAATACCCAGTATTCGATGTTTATCAACACCTTAAGCTCTGAACAAATCCATTTCTCTAGGGGAAGAAAAGTTATTAAGAGCACATGTGAAATTTGTGTGATACTTCCCTTTTTCTTACCTTTGCTACCTAATAATCCCTGCAAAAGACAAATCGTCTCTGCAGATTATTTTATTTGGACTCTAAACCTTCCACTGAAAGCTGAATTTTGGTTACAAAGGGATTCCATTTTCTCTCATTCTGTCTGATTCCTCAGGCAATATGTGAAAGGATTTCACTATTTCTTCCTGATCCTATTAATGCTTGACCTATCACCTCTCTAGATCTTTCATTAGTCTTTCACTTCACTATATATTTGAAATATCTTGATCTATATATGAAGTACCATATGCAAACAACATTAACATCTTCATCATTCTCTCTTTTGTACTACTAATGGAGATGTTAGTAAGGGCGGGATGTAACACTAATCCCCAGAGATCCTGCTGGACAACTCTTTCTATGTAATGAATTTCTATTTGTCATTGTCCTTTGTCCACCATCACCCAGACTTTTGTCAATTGAAAATGTTTATAGCCAAGCCAATTTCAATTATTTTTCATAGGAAGAGACTGGGACATATGTCACTGAGTATTTGAACCTCAAAACCATACACCATTTAGTCCTAATGCAGCAACACTGTTTAAAAAAAAAAAAAAAAGTAAGTTTGACAGATTTTAGCAAAGGAGTGAGGCATGCCAATCATTTGCAATGAGTAGGGACACAGAATCGTTGTATTTGATTCTTTAAAGTCTATTGCTTTTTGACTGAGAACATGGTCTTAGGCTACCATTGCTTCTGTGAAAGGAGTGTTGAGTGGAACAAAAAACAAACTGCATACAGTGTTGTAGACAGAGCTTGCTCCTTCATTGTCATTCTGTCACAAGCAGAATGAGGGAGAAGCACCAGGAGCAAGGAAGTGACAGAGTGCAGGTTTATCCCACCATATTCTCAGCAATTTGGTTGCCCTCTCAGTTCTCATCTGGGTCTTTCCGACCCATTTCCTGGCACATTTTCTGACCTAGCCAATTTTTCTCTTACTTCTTCATTCACATCCTAGCGGTCCTGCTATGTCTGTTTAGGGGTTAACCCAGCAATATGAGGCACCTTTTCAGTACTTACTCTTCACAGAAGATGTGGTTTCTTCCTACTGTGTGTAAAGTCTCTTCCCAGTCTAACACAAGGCCTGTCACATCTTGAAAAGAGTAAAATTCTAGTGGCTTCTGGATTCCACCTTCAGGGTGCAGGACCCCCAGGACATGACTGGAAGGGTGTATTCCACTTTGACTAACATATTGAGGACTGTGGCCAAGCATCTTGGTCCTAAACTTGGGCATGGGCCCATTCCCTAACCAAGATTGCTTCTACCACTCAAGCACAGAGAATAGTCCAAGCTTGAGTAAAGACTGGGTAGAAAGGACAACTGTCTGAAAAACAGAGGTGAGGACTTCCAGGCTTTCAATTCATGTTTAGCATTGAAAGTCTCCAATCCAGTGCTCAGCTCAGCAAGGAGAGAAGAGCTGGTGATGGAAGCAGACCCATGATCTTAAGCATGTCCATTAAGTGACTTCCACTTTGGCTTATGGGCTTACAGTTTACTTTTTCATAGACAAGACTAGAAATTATTACACACGTTGCTACAGGCTATAAACCCAAACCCTTTTTATTTATCATTATTGGTTTGCTTACTGTTTTTAAATGACCTTTAAGCTAGAGTCCTAAATGTAATCCAGAGTTTTTCTTCCTTCTCATGGCTTCTTCTGTTATATAGCCATACTTCCTTTCTTTGGCAGTCCTTTGGTTACACTCCAATGGTATGTCATGAAAGCCACGTCACTTCTGTACCATAAAAAAAAAAATTAATACAGTCAAACTGACTAATAGAGAAACATGCCTGAAACAGATTAGGTACAAGCTGGGCAGTGTTGTAGTCTATAGTGTCTGTACCCATAATCATCTTAAATCCAGCAAAGTTTATTAGCAATAGCTTACTGCAGGTCCTATCAGATTCGAGCTAAATCCATAGGGAGCCATTTGGGTGTCAGAACTGTTGTTGCATCAGTTTCAAAGAAAACATGTTACTGTGAGCGTTCGTGTGTCCATGACTCCTTAAGGTCTCCTAGAACTTGGATAACATACAAAAACACCTGACTCGTCATTCGTGGAACCTCCTCTTGTCTGGCAGAGGTGTATTAGGCCTGAATGGGCTGTGAGTAGTTCTCATATTTCTACATTGTTCAACCAAGTGGTCCTGTTCTGGGAATGTTGTAAAGATATATAGGGGCTTGTGCAGCAGAGGCCATGTGCTTGGTCCATACCACAAAAAAAAAAAAAAAACAGCTAAACAGCTCCAAGCTTATTTTCTACTGCAAGCAGTAAATATAATGTTCCTGTGTTGCAGAGTCTCAGTTAATAGGCTTTCTTGGACTCGCATGGATCTAGCACAGCTTTCTTTGTTCTACTGCACTAGGTAATCTGCAGCTCAGGGACCCGCCTGAAGGGAAGCATGGAGCTGTGTTTGTAGTGGCCACAGGTCTAAACAGTCTCATTAATCTGATTACTTTTTTTAAGGCTTCCTCAGATTCCAAATCTTGAAGATAACAAATATTTACTGAAAATAGGATATCCGTATTTTACAGTTTTGTGTATCTTTCACAATATAGGTACTTCCATCATCAAGATGTTTCTAACATATTGCACACCATATGCTTCCTTAATCATCTTTAGTGAAGATCATCTTCACACATATACCAATATTATTAGAATCTAATGTAAGACTTTTTTCAGGTAAAAGGCGTATTCTGGAACAGCTAAAATCTAAAAATTATCATCAATAAGATAAAAATCTACATTTAAATGTTTTTATGCTTTTTTACTTACAAGTAACTGAAATTAGAAGTTGTTTTATCAATAAAATTGAGACATTTTAAGTTCCTGTTGTGGTTAGAAAAGAGAGGAGTAAGAAGAAAAATAAAAGTGTACAAAATAGTAACATATTCGGTCTTTATCAAAAAACAAGAACAAAAGACCATTCAACAAAATTAAGAAGGAGAGAAAGAAAGCTGATAAATTATTTTTTTCCCCACAAAATTTGTCTTTGAAATGTAGAAACTGTTGCCACCCTAAGCTTCTGAAATGAAAAGGATGCAAGAAGGGTTTGTTGTTTCTCTGCTGTCAATGATATTCAGAGTAATCTTGTTTAATGATGACAAAAATTACATCTGTTGCTGCAGAGACTACACCCATCTCTATCTATTAGAGAAACAGATTATCCCACATGCGCCTACAGATGGGTTTCTTGCACACTTATCTGAAGTATTGGTACCACTGGCAGACATTAGATGAAATGTACTTGTGGTTAGAGCTGAGGTGAAAATTCCTAAGTAATGGCTAGGCAAAGCTGTGGGTCAAAAAAAGGGCAGGCAAGCAGACAGTAGGGAAACTCCCACAGACTTCAGTGATTTAACTCTCACTGTACTATTCTTTCTCACACGGCCTCTTTTTTCTATCCTTTTAATATGGTCTTTATTAAAGGTGCAATTCACTTTTAATTAGAGGTTAGCTGACACAGAATCATTAGAGGTAGACTGAATGTTATATTCTAGTTCTTCATCTGCTTCACAATGCCTGGTGTTAAAATAATTAGAAAAGATTTAAAGGATAAGAATGCTTGTGGGAAAGAAAATATTATCCGTGCTGGGACTTTTCATATAATTTAAAAAGGGAGAGGATTTTTAAAAACTGAATGTAATTTGTCCACATAAATTCAGCTCTGTTACGTTCAATCTGACTACCCTTATTACACTGTTATTTCAGCACGCTGCTATTATTACACTTTCTGATGACTGGAGACTGAAAACAAAATGGTTGACAGGGACAATAGTACCCAGACACAGCCTCTGACTTGTTGTGTGCTTCTTCCCCTCTGTTTCGTGATCTAAATGAAAGAGGTAACATTACTATTAATCTACATAACTACAGGTTATGTAAACGTAACTTCTGATGTTTGCATTGAAAAGCAGTAAGTGGTAGCAGTACATCTACACAGAGTAACCCTGTGCATCATAGAAACAGCTGAACTAACATTAACCAGATGAGACATAGCCCTAGCCCAAGTATACTAGAAGTAGTGTATCAGCTTAGTGCAAAGTTTGTCAGAATAAGACTATAAAACTTTATTTTCTCAGGCCCCTTTGAAATGACCGCTCTTTATTAAATTGCCCATAGATTTCTCCATTCTAAAAATGTCCTTGATTGTTCGGGTTCACTCTGTCTGTGGTATATCTTTTGTGAATTTACTGTAGAGAAACATAATCAATATTTCTCAGCATGCGGGGGAAGAGGAGGAGATGATAATCTCCTGACATATGGATGTCCATATCCATCTTCAGAAATTCTCCCCTTGCCAGCACAAGGTGTCTCTGTGTACCCTTGTGTCCAAACTGGCTGTGATTATTGCCAGGAAGTAATGCAGAATACATTGGAGTGCCAGTAGTCCATTGGAATAAAAAGAAACATTGACTGTACAAAGCTATGTGTTTTTGCAGCAATGCATATGCAAATAAAAATCAACTAAGGCTCTGGAAAAACACTAGATGTTTGTTAGTGTCTTTAATAGATGTAATTGTGTTTGAACATTGGACATAAAAGTAAAAAAGTATACAATAGCCTACCTTAATATGAAAAGGTTACATGGTTCCATAAAAGGAGTAGTAAGAGCAATTAACCTTGTAGTGAATTTATATCTTCTGCTTAAATGTTTGCAGTCCAAGCAATAAGGACAGTTTTACACCAACCAACTTTAGATGTTAATAAGTCCAACTGTATTTTATGCATTTGTGGAGTTAATGTAGGAAAATATTGGATATCTGGTGGTACTGGAACACAGCTGTGAGTGATGTAAGTGAACCATGCACCCAGTATACCTAGAATGATGTAACATATATAATTAATGGGTACAGTTTATGAATACAGATACAAATTAAAGAGCTTACTGATAAAAGGCATGCTTAAGAATTTAAATTGATTTCCTGAAAAGGAATCTCTGATATCTGTAATTTGTTTTGCCTCTTCTGGACCAAAAGGATTATGAGTATGACAGTGAACTGCTGGGTTTGTGTGATAGAAAGCTTATTTGCTTTTTTAAGTTGAGCCAAACTAAAACAAAAGAGCTACTTAATTAGATTTTGCTGCTGTTACTGAATGAGCAAATACTGCTCATTAATATTTTTCATGTGACTATTCAGATGGGCATACCGTTTTAAACCAGTTCTTAGCCTTGCCCTTAAGAGTTGGATCCTGCTGCTTAAAAGAAGGTGTCTAGCACACCGTGAGATGCTCCACAGTTTCTGAGACATCCACACAGAGCTGGAAAATGCAGTACAGCATCTGTAGGAACCCAGCATCTTCCTGGAGCAGTAGCTGGAGGTGAGAAACCCCAGGGAGGTAACCACAGACAGGAGCAAGCATTTCCCTTCATCATCACTCGGACAACTACCAAAGACATCAGCGAAGGCCAGAGGGCAGCACAGCACCTTAACCAGTCCCACCAAGAGAAAAGCTGCCTCTTTACTAATAAAAACAAATGCGCCCTACCTCTGGCTCGTGTCGTGGAGAGGTGCAGGTCCGTATTCCTGAACTCTCTCGCCCTCCAGAAGAAGGTGGTGACCTAAAAGCTCTTGACAGGAGATGGGTCCTGGCCCAGCCCACCTCCTGAACTGCTGCTGGAAGATTTTTGGGGGAATGTGAAAACTGGGCCCAGAGCTGTGCAGCCAGCCACGTCCGCTCCCAGCCAGGAGCTGTTTCCTTGAGCAGGATGGCTGATGGCCACAGCGGGGCAAGCTGGGGTGCAGCAGCACCCCCAGAAATGCCCCTCTGCCCATGCCCCCCGCCTCCCCAGGCCCACACTGACCAGCGGGAGGAGACACCTGCCTGGCAGCCCCCGCATCCACATGCAAGCAGTGGCTCCCAGAAATCCACCCATGGGCTGAACAAGGGGGCTTTGTCCCTCCACCCCAGGCTCCCCGTCCAGGCCTCTCACCCCACCGTGAACTCTGCAAATGGCACCCTGCCAGTTGCTACGCGCCGCCGGTCACCACAGGGCCGGGCCTGTGGGCAGCCAGCCTCCTCCCCCCGACCTCCCCGGCTCCCTGCTGCCACGGCAGGCCCTGCTCAGAGGCCTTGCCAGGACCGGGGCTGCAGCAGGACCTCCCTGTTTGGCGCACCGCCACCCCCTCACCCTGCTGCAGGAGGCCAGGGGCTCTTGGGCAAGTGGCCCTGGCACTGCCAGCCTTGGTTGGGGAGCAGGTGCTGCTGGCTGGGGACTGCCCAACTGGCCTCCTCACCAGGCACCCGGAAAGCCGCAAGCCAGCTCTGGGTATGGATGGTGAGGAGAGAGAGCTGGAGGGGAAACTTGCAGTGAGGCTGGCTGGCATGGTGGCCTGCCCACAGGAGGAGGAGTGCTCAAGTCTCACAAATGCATCACTAGAAGGAAGAAAAAGTGGGAGGTTTGCTTCTGATAAACCCTGTCTTCATAAAAGAGCAATTCTGGGGCTGTGAGAAACCCGTACCTGATCTTATAGGAGTGCAGGCCCGACACAGACTTGCTCTCAAAAAGATTGAAAGCTTTTGTAACTAGGTCTTCTGTCAGGCTTTAGGCCGGGGTATCTTGGCCTTGATGTAGCCTAGAGGCTTAAATCATGAGTATAATAGAAATGAAACTGGGGAAAACTGGTCCCAAGTGCTAGGACAGCCTTCATCAGCAAGGGGAGTGCTATGGCTCCTTCCTGCTCTGTATGTGCCCCGTCCGCACCTTTCTGGGCAGGAGGGAGCAAAAGGAATATTTCTGAATATTTTTACTCTGCTAAATGTAACTTCCCTTGTAACATGAAGCACATGCTGCAGGGGTAATTTTTGTTTCAGGTCACAACAGTCCTATTGTTAGCAAACAAGACTTCTACACAGATCACCCTGGGAATACACTCATTACCTGTGATGTGTCAAGCCCTGCTTAAACAAAAGCTTGCTCTCAGTGTACAGGAGCTCAGGTTTCAGCTGTTTCACTTTTAGTCTTCTCATGGCTGCAGTGTAAGCTTTCTTGTTCAAATCATTCTATAAGCAAATTATGCATTACTCCTCTTTCCATTCCTTTTCTTCCTGGACAAAGAGTATTTTTATTTGATTGCTAGTTCTGTCCCCCTTAATACATCTTTTTATTTGAAATTTAAGAAGTCTGGCTGGCTGCCGCTTACTTTTCTCACAATTCCACCAGGATTCTTGAGTATGATTTTAGTAATGCAAAAGTTGGAACCAGATGAGCATCTGCCATGGGAAACTTGATTTATTAGTTACTTTTCCTGCAAATCTAATAGCAGGTAACATTGCTACATATGCATGTCCCCTTTTGGAATAAAAACATGGGCTGGGTATCTGCCTGCATGCCTCTGCATAGGTGCTCCAAATAATGCTTGCAGATGATGCTATGATCTTCATATAAGCAACAGTTATAAGCTATGTTATATGTTATAAGCGACCTGGCTGGTCACTCTAAAAGGCTGAACAACCAGCAGAGGACATTGAACTTTTTGTGGATACTAATCTATTCTAGAAACAGAGATGAAAGAGAAAGGGTGCTTTACTCTCTCATTTGCCAAAACCCTTACTATGTAAAAGAAAGAAGAATCAGTGAATGGCTTGTATCTTTGTCCCCTAATGAGAAATGTGTGTGGAAGGATGGGGGGACGTGAAAGGTCTCAAACAGCTTGCATTACTACTTTTCTGGATTTGTTGAGATTTGGTGGTAATGTTTTGGTTTCTTTTTTTTTTCAGGTGGGCAGAAAAAAACCACACCACAGCTTGAATTTAAAGAACCAAAGTTGCACTAAATGCCAACACTTTCATAAATAATAGTGCTGTTCTCAAACTTCTAAGATTTAGGAGACCAAGAACACCAAATACCAAGTAGCAAATAAATCTCCACAGTAAAAAAGTTACAATACTTACTATTTTTTGTAATTAATAGCTAAGCTATGGAGACATACAGCAGAGCTGCGATAAGATATACAGCCTGAAGGATGTAATCCTATAATCTTAAATGGACTGTGAGCATGCTTAGATTATCCTCATTCATCCCTCTTTGTTTTCCAGGTATGTGCAGAGAAGACCTAGCTGCCTTCTTTAAGGACAATTTATTTAGTCACAGAAGACACCTGACAAAGTTAGTGAGTTCAGGAGACCCCAGCTAGTGAGAACAATAATTAAAACAGTTAACATCCTTTGGAGACCTTTTACACACTGATGTTCAACCTGTGCGCCAAAGGCCTGCACTTGACATATTTTTGAGACTTTGAAAAATTCTGCTTGCAGAGCAAATTAGTAACATTTGGGGTTTTCTTGACATTCAGGGGTGTCTCAACTAATTTTGTTCATTCTTTACTATTTTCCACAGCTGAAGTGAAGGTAAGAGGAGAAGTGAGCACCTTAAGTTGAACATGCTAAATATAATTTTACAGAGGCATGAATAATTACTAGGTAATTCTAGTATATGGCCTATACAAACATTACAACACAGTTGAATGTAGCTGAAAAAGAATAAAATATCTGTACTTAATGTCACAGATTTCTGGGTCTTCATGTTTGTTTTATACTATGCACATTCCTCCTCCTTCCCTTAAAAGCACTGTCAAGGCAAAAACTGATGATAGCCTCAGAGGAAAGACTCCCCATGGCAGCATAAAGCTATCCATTTGGCTTCTGACTGGGCTTGTGTGCCCCCTTCATAGCACTGAACCTGAAAGAGCCATTCTTCCACGGGCAGCTCAAGGATGGCCAAAGGGAAGACATGGTTTGGCTAATAAAGCATGGCAACCAAGGAGAGTCACTTTCTCCTGTTTTGGCCTGCACATCGTAAAGTTAGAGACCCCCTCAGAGACAGAACCCGAAATGCTTTTTCAATGTGAGAGGTCCTGTGTTGCCAGGGTAGTGGAAACATACAAGAGATAGAAGAAGAATCAACATGGATTTTGTAAGGCTAAACCATGCCTCAAAACTATTGGAAGGTAGAAAACAGAGGACAGGAGTAAATAACAGTTTTCACAGTGGAGGAAAATCAATAGAAGAGTTTTGCAGAGATCTGCGCTGGGACCATCTCATTCGACATGTTCATAAGTGTTGAAGTGTCTTGAAGCTAGGGTGAGGAGACAAATTTGCTGACACTGCTAAATTATTTAAAGAAGTAAAGAGAGAACAATTGCACTGAAAACCTGCAGAAGCATATTACATGACACTTAGCAAATGAATGTTAAAAGAATGAAAATCAATGTAGGTAAATGTAAAACAGTGTGCATAGGGAAAAAAAAAAAAAACCCCTTATCTGAACTTTACATATATAATAATAAACTCTTTAGTATTTAGGATTGAGACCCTAGGATTATAATGGATTATTCAATGAAAACGTCCATTCAGTGTTCAGCAGTGGTCAAAAAGGCAGAAACCCCACCAGTTCTAGCTCAAACAGTCCTTGATGTTTTCAAAAAGCATTTGAATTACTAAGAAAGGAAGAGCCGAAACAGTCTAGGTAGCTAGGAGTCTTCATCACAGAAAAAAAGATAACTAAGGGAGGAAATAGTCCAGGTCTTCATTATCATGCGTAACATAGAAAAGGTGACTAAATCTTCATTGCTGTTGTTCTCTACCAAGTGTAGGAGTGCTAATTGAAGATAGGAGGTAACAAATTCAAGGCAAACAAAACAAGACAGTTCTTCACATGACTTTTAGTGATCTGTGGAACTCTTGAAATGTCCACATGAAATTAATGTGGATGCTAAAGTTGATAAGAATTGGTTTTGACATTATACCAACTAGTCATAAGAGCATAACTGACCTTGAAACCCTAAATTTGGTATTACCTATATTGTTTTGATCAGCTTCAGATACTAACATCCTTTTAGTCAGCCCAACATGTAGATGAGAGCAGAAGCAGGATCTTAGTGTCTACGGTAAAAATAGGTACAGTAAATATACAAAAAATTAAATTATCCTTAATGATCAAAACTGGACAGTGACTCGGTCTGAAGTTTTTGTCTTTATGGAGGTTGAGCAAGTTGATTATTCATTTGTTACTTTCTTTTCTTCTTAGAAATGTGTGCATTAGATATGAGCACATCATAAATACTGTGTGAAAAACAATCTATTCCTTGGATTAACAATATCTGGCAAGTTTAATTCTCTTGCATCCTTGGCAATGATGCTATGTTAGCCCCCAATCTTTGCCACAAGTTGGAGCTCCACGCTACATCACACATATATGAGCACAATCTTTCCCAGCAAAAATCTAGACATTCTCTATCTATAAAGTGAACTTCAGTTAGAATATATCCACAGCTTAGTCATTTATTAACTGATAGATTTGGTATCTTAATCAAAAAACTAGAAAGGGGGAATCATGATAGCTTAAAAGGATTAGTGTGTTTGCCTCATTACAACTAAAAAATGCAGAAAGGACAAAAAGTCTAAGTTTATAGGTGTTTCCACTCTTTTAAATTAGGAAACATTTTAAATTCAAGAAAGAACGTAAAACAGAAATTAAAAATCTGAAATCTTGAAAGTACAACAACTGGAATAAGTATAAATGTTCCACAGCATCTTTTTTAAACTTTAGAAGCAGCATGGCTTGTATTTTGGGAAAGCTGGGTCATTTTTAATGATAACAGAACAAGCTTAAAAGTTTGAGCAACACAGTATGTTTCTTAAACTGTGTTTTTACTGAATATAAAGAAACACAAAAGTAGTATTTTAGCCTATGTTCTTTCTAGAAAGTAGTAGGCTTACTTTCCAAAGATTGTCTTTTTCCTGAAAGAGAAAGAAGTCTATTCCCACCTCCTAAATGTGGATGCTTATTCTAGTCTGCATTTTGATGAACTAGAAAATGTATGTTGTTCAGCCTGCCAATGTTTTAACATATCAGTCAGTACTGCACCTCTTTTTCTTTTCATTTTGAGTACAGTGAACAACTGTGATGAAAGTCAAAATACATTCCTCTGATGCAAAGGATATAGTGCTTATCTCAGGATTAAGAAAAAACAGGAGAGGTTTTTTTCTTACATAGCAGAACATCTTAGTCCAAGTCTAAGACAGGAGGAATATATTATGGCTAAGGAATCTGTACACAATTAGGAGGAAAATTCACATCATTAGATTCTGGATAGATATGGACTTCTATTTTAAATAAAGTGTTCTAGATTTTGAAATTAAATGAATCAAGAAGATCCCTCCTGTTCTCTGAAAGATTACATCATGTTATCAATGTGGTTTCAGTTTTATGCAATGCAATTATCTTCTACATTTCACCCAGTTGTCACAGCTGCACTGTAAAATTGTGCCATGTTAAAAACCATATTCAACTTTTCTGAAGTTACACACTCTCAGAGAGTTTTTGCTGGTCTGGAGAAACCTGCTTCCCATAGAATAAGAATTTTTGCAGTATGAGGGACAGATTCTCTGTGTTTGGTATGTGTATGGTAAACATCCACTGTCTAGACCTGCATGTACAAAAATAAATAATGGCCCCAGAAAATCCTCTTTTTTATAAAAGACATTAAAAGTGGCTACTATGTTTAGAAACCATGGCTCATGCTTGGAAATATATGTAAGCATTCCTTGAACTGCTGGAGGTTGGTGTTTCTGCAGCATGTTTCTTCAGGTTTCCAGGGACTTGCAGTCTCTGCAGTCTGTTTTAGCAACCCCCACTGCTAGCTTCTCCCTCTATATATCTTTCATGGAGCATATGGTAGGTGGCATTACTCAGCTAACAGATGTGCCTTTATGATGCCTACAATTTGTACTGTGCATGTAGGGACTTGTAGTATATAAACAGAGGTTGGTAACACTTGATAAGGTCATTATACTGGCTATTTTTGTTATATGTGTCAGCAAACTTCAGGACTAAGAGAACCCAGAGCAATATATCTGACAAAGACCACATTTTTATACATTGCTTATTGTAGATGGGCTGTTAAGATTATTTGATTTATTAGCTTTTTATGGGCCCTCTGCTATGCTAGTATGATGGGTACCTTGGCAGTCCCTTTCATTAATATCCCATAATAGAGTATTTATGATACCACCATTGACTTGTGGAGACATATTTTACATCTCTGCATAGTAAGTTAAAAAGCTGGATAGACATAAGTTTAGTGTCAGGGAGTAATAAAAGGGCCTGGTTACAGTTACAACAGTGTGACTCTTGACTATGCTAGTAAGAATGAGGGTCCACTTTAAAACTCAAGAAAAACACAAGATTATTGGTCTTCCTTCACAACCAAATACAGTAAATATTCTGTCAATGAAGAATGTTGAAAATGGACAAGCAGACACTGCAAGCCGCACTGGATAATGCAATCCCCTTAAGGTATTGTTTTATGTTCTTCTGAACCGTGGGTTTGAGAGGGCTCTCGCTGACACAGCTTGATTAGTCCCAGCAGACTCAGTCCTCTTTCCTGCAAATGACAGTGAAAGCAAATGAGGCCAGTCAGTTGTGAGGTCTGAAAAAAACCCTTTCTGTGCTTTTAACTACAAAGGCATGTAACACAGACTAGCTGAAACCTGTGTTCTTTCTGGGTGTGCCAAGATGAGCTATTTTAATCTATTACTAGGAGAAATATAAGGAAGTTCTTTAGCAAGCATGAAAATGCTACTGGGCAACATTGAGTCAGATTTTGCTCTGCTTTACATCTGAAATCATTGGAGTGGGTGCAGAACAAACTATGGTACAATGGTTTTTGTCTTTATATATCCTAATAATTGCTTAATAATTGCTGCCTGAGTTGTGATTCAGTATATCAACCTGTAACCATGTTTGGTGTTTTTGGTTTTTTCCTCCCAAATACACTAAAGTGGACTAAGCAAGCAGTAAATGTAGTCTGAGATACCCCACCATACTGTTGTACTCTTAAAGCTGACACATGGATAGGTATTTGCAGACCTAGGTCCTTTCAGCACAAAGGGGTGGAAAATGCAAACAAATCAAACTGTATTTGCCAGTTATTCTCCACAGATGTTACCTAATAAACAATTGGTCCTTCACCCATTCCTAGGCCTTCCTTGCCTGCTTTTTTTACTTTTGTGCCATGACTTACAGCTTCAGTGATCAAGGCAAAAAATCTGAATCAGATTACAGACATTCACCCAAGCCAACAGGCAACTGGGAACTTGGCCAGAAGACCCTTCTTATCCTCAGCGTAAACCTACAATGACCAAATGAGGACAGTTTAGCCTTGAGAGAAGGGATGAACAGCACAGTGTGCTGATCTTTCAGCTCCTTGTCACACCAGTGGGCTGAATCAAACTCTGGAGATATATCTTTCTCTCATTCATAAAGTGAGTCTAGAAAACTGGACACCTTTTAGATTGCTAATATTGTGAATCTCATCAGCTGTATGTATAATACATGCAGGATTTTCAGCATTTATTCTGCATAGTGCAATTCGACTCCTTTAGGAAAAGTGTGGTTAGATCTAGCCAAAGCCATCATTAGCAAATTAAATTTCTCTATGCCAGAACTGACCACAAACAGATTTAGATTTCTCAGGAGAATGAGAAAAAAAATCAATGTAGACATGAGAAGTCTTCTTCAGGTTACAAAGTTGTTTGGTGGTGATGGCAGGGTGGTATCCAGAGGTGACTTGACAAAAGAAAAGGAGTGAGAAAGTTCCAGCAATAGGAGTAGTGAGGCAAGAGAAGAATGGCAAAGCTCAGTGAAGCCTTTGTGACTTTGTTCCTCTCCTATAGCCCATTACCTGCCATCCCCTCCTTTCCCCACGTTCATCTAGGTACGAGGACTTCCAGCCCTTTTCCTTTCTCCATGGATAGTTATCTCCAAACACTCCCTTTAGATACGTATTTGCCTCTCCTTTAGTGCTCCAGTGTAACCTCCTTGCCTACCAGGCTACTGAGAAAAGAAAGGAGAGGAGCCTGGTGCAGATATTAAGCTTAGAGCCAGGGCTGAGTAAGGAAATGGATGGAGTGGCAGAAGAGTCCCCTGTAGTGCTAGACTTTCTGCTCCCACCAGACTGGACTAGCAACCCACCTCTGCAGTGGTAGGTGGGTACACATGGTACACATCTAGGGATGGGTGCACATCCCAGCCTCTCTTTGTGTGGTAACAGCAGAAAGAGAAGCAATGGAAAGAGGATAGTACTTGATATCTGCCTTTCCACCCACTCTGTGCAGCTGCCCATTTTGTCTATTCCTAGGGTTGGCCAGGGCTCTGACCCATCCAAAACAAATCAGGTTTACAAATAAGCAACAGTCAGCTGGAGATTGGGCATCTTTACAATCACTTATCCAAGCTAAACAGTCCCAGCTCTCTCAGCCTTTCCTCACAGGAGAGATGCTCCAGTCCCTTCATCATCTTTGTGGCCCGTTGTTGGAGTCTCTCCAGTATGTCCATGTCTCTCTTGTACTGAGGAGTGCAGAACTGGACACAGCACTCCAGGAGTGGCCTCACCAGTGCTAAGCAGAGGGGAAGGATCACCTCCCTCGACCTGCTGGCAATACTTTGCCTAATGCAGCCCAGGATACCATTAGCTTTCTTTGCAGCAAGGGCACAGGTGCTGGCTCATGTTCAGCTTGGGATCCACCAGGACCCCTAGGTCCTTTTCTGCAAAGCTGCTTTCCAGCTGGTCAGCCTCTGGCATATATTGGTGCATAGGGTTATTTCTCCCCAGGTGCAGGACTTTGCAGTTCCCCTTGTTGAACATCATGAGGTTCCAGTCAGCCCATTTCTCTAGCCTGTCAAGGTCTCTCTGAATGGCAGCACAACTCTCTGCTGTATCAGCCACTCCTCCCAGTTTGGTGTCATCAGCAAACTTGCTGAGGGTATACTCTGCTCCATCATACAGATCATTAATGAAGATATTGAACAGGATTGGGTGCGGTATTGACCCCTGGGGTACACCGCTAGTTTGTGGCCTCCAACTAGACTTTGCACTGCTGGTGACCACCCTCTGGGCCCAGAGGTTCAGACAGTTTTCAATCCACCTCACCTAGTCCATCCTTTATCAGTTTCTCTATAAGGATCTTATGGGAGAGAGTGTCAAAAGCCTTACTCAAGTCTAGTTATACAATATCCACTGCTCTTTCCTCATCTACAAAGCCAATAATTTAATCATAGAAGGTTATGAGGCTGATCAAGCATGTTTGTGGTTGAAGGTTGGTCTTCTTTCAGATAAAGTCTAGAAAAATCAGTTCCTTTTTTTTATAATGCAGTTGGTACAGCAATAAATCATTCTTTTGAGAGTGTTTCTGCATTATTATTCTATAAATCAAGATGATTGAGATCTCCAGTTGTAGACGTTTTTATTTCATAGCCAGTATCTTACAAACTTTTGGTAAAAAACTTCACATCTTTGAAAGTATGGTTCCAAGATTTCCATGTTCTTTATGTAGCATATGGCTTTATAACTGTAGTTCCTTTCTGTTGTCTATTATACATCAAAACATTTTTCTTTCCACTGGGACTTATGATGACAACGGGCATTACATTCCCCTTACCACCAGCTTTGTATAATCTGTTGACCCTTCTCTTAGCTTAGCTACAAAGTAAACAGAAACATATGCCTGTTAAAATCCAGGTTTGGCAAACAGTATAATAATAATATATTGGTCTATACTTTTTTTCATGAGTTTTCAATGTATTAATATCTGTTCAGTCATATGTTGGAGATACGAGTAAACCTTAGGTTTTGAATGGAAAACCATTTTGTATGACAAGGAACAAAGATAAGTAATTTAAGATATCTGTTGGAATAAAGTATCAAAACTGAAGAAATAAACAAGCTGACACCTGTGAGAACAAACCCCACTAATGCTAACAACAGAAGGAATTTTCCACCATTTAGGCAGACGAGAATAGAGCAATTACCATAAAAAAGATAATTTCTAAGGAAATAATCTAATAGCAGATAAAGTGTTGATAATAGGATTGTAAACAAAGTACAGAATATATTAACATATGATAAACTATTCAAATTTGGCACTCCAGCACAGGATAGATTTTTTTCTCGGTCTTTCTTCTCAGGTAGCATCAAATGCCAACGCCTAATTGAACCTACAAAGCCAGCTTAAAAAAATACACTCAAAATTGATTATACGTACAAATTATGTTGTTGGGTTTAGCTTGGTTTCTAGAGAAACAAGGGATATATGATCTTTATGTTTGTCAGTAGCCTCCACTAACGCTGAACCAACTATCCAGTCTCAACCAAATTTGACAAACATCGGATACATACTCTGGTTTAGTGTTTTGTCATAGCCAGCTCCAGTGAGAGTTCTCTCCACCAAGTTATAGCACCTCTCTCTTTCCTTCTAGCCCTCCTTCTGATCCCAGGAAACTTCCAGTCCAGTGTACAGTGGCCCAGCTTAAGGACTAGGGGAGATATCATTGAGGGAGGTCGGTCACTGGAACAGGCTCCCCAAGGAAGTCGTCATGGCACCAAGCCTGTCAGAGTTGAAGGAGTGCCTGGATGACGCTCTTAGTGATATGGTTTAGTTTTAGGTAGTCCTGCAAAGGGCAGGGAGTTGGACTCAATGCTTGTGTGTCCCTTCTAACCTGAGATATTCTATGATTCTATGATTCTCTGACAAATACCCTGCAGCCTTGTAATTATGTTGCTTTCTAGAGATCAGTGTGGATGCCTTTGAACTGAGGAGTCTCCCACATTCAGGGTGATAGCTCTGCATAAAGATACTGTTTAAAAGACAAGTGGCTGTGTGTCTTTCTAATTCCTTTTTACAGGGAAAAGGCACCTCCAACGGCACTGTGGCAAGGCATGAAGCCCCTCTGGTTGGTAGGAATGTTTGAACTCATATCTGAGCATGTAACTTTGGAAACATTACTACCTCTTTCTCTGGTTCCTTTGAAGGTTAGGTGGAAGAGAGAGTTCAGCTTTCCAGGCCTGTTGGCATGAGAAACATTTGGGCCAGGCAGGGAAGCATCCAGGACTCAATGACTGCTAAATTAGTTGCTTTTGAGATTGTGTGTTTGGGTTTATATGCCTTTGTGCATCTGCAGCGTGTTCTTTTATAGACGTGCAACCTGATGGACTAAAATAGTTGCCTTTTTTAATAGTATCTAAAAAAAATTTCCTAAATAACAGCATTCACCAAATGCAGCCACCTACCAGGTTGTCAAAACCTTATTCACTCCAGTAACTATTACGCAGTATAAACACAGATTCTGAGTAAGTTAAAGGGGCCTGAAATCCATGTGACTTAAAATGTGTTGGCTCTGGACAACGACCTGCAGCTTTTATGTTCTTCTTCACATAAAAGTCATTCACTTCTTTAGAAAAATGTTTTTTATGAGTGACTAATTGGATTTACATAACTTGTTAGTGATATAAAGTGATTAAACTGGATCACACTTCAAACAGCATTTCTAAAGGGGTATTTTTCGGAAGAGTCTGGTCTTCCAGCTTATTTTTGGCTTGCCATTGAAATACTGCCATTTTTTCATTTGCTGTGCCAAATTATCAGTGAGTCTCCCATGTGCCTAGTTATACAATGCTCACAGTGGTGAAAGTAATAGGACTCTGAATCAGCTAAGCACTCGGGTTTCAAAGTAAAAGTAAAAGTATCCCTGTAAGGTGTAGTTTTGTCAGGCATCTCATCATCGCATGTCCCAGGTGAGGGATTCTGGTCTCAAGAGAATAGCTGAAACAGAGAGTTTCATTTAACTTACAAGGGAAACACAATGATCAGGTTCAGACATTGTTATTACCACACCACAGTAGAATATGAACAAAGCTGTAAATGGAGCGACTTAGTGTTGCACTGAATCAAAGACAAGAGTTTTTTTAATGGTTCTGTTTCTCAATTCAGGGCTTGGTTGTTAAGCAAGTTAATAAAATACCTAATCATTAATTATATAATTTTATAGCATTTTATATCTAAGTGTCATGCAGAAATTAACTAAAATTAAGTAATTTAGGATATATTCCAACCTTACCAACTATAACACATCAAGTTTTATTTAAAAGGGTAGGGAGAGGCTGTAGCTTGAAAATAATGCTAAGCACTAAGACAGCATAAAATATTAAGGCTGTATATTTTAAAGCCTATACACTAATACAGTGTGTTATAAAGATGAATTTAAGCCAGTATGAGTCACTACATTTCTCCTTTATTCCTTGTGGTATACTACATATTGAGTTTGCAATCGATGTAATGATAACACAGTATTCTAAGGCTTTCTATGTTTATATAGAGGACAAGAAATAAAAACTAGCTATCTAGTATGCTTAGTACATGCATCTATAGTTATAGTGTGAAGTCACAGTGAATAGAAGAAGATACTTCCCTAATGCTATACTTATCAGAGCTGGATTTATAGTAATCATTAGTAGTGATCTCTGCATAGAACTCAGGGCACTACAAATTTATGTACCAGCATCTTCCTCATTTGACAGATGAGGCTATTGCAGTCCCTAATAAGAAAATGTTCTAAATATTGTAAAAACCCCTATGGTTTAATCTCAGATGTTGCTTAACTAAATAATGAAGGATTATGGTATTTGACTGGAATCATACAGTTTGGATTAACATGATTCAAAACACAAACATTGATAGTAAAACTGAGTGCATACGTATTAATATGTAACTACTGCATAGTGATCATTTTCTTTGTAAAAATGTGTATTCAAAGATCAACCAGTGATGACACACCAGCCCTGGGAATACAATACAAGTTTTCTGAACACCAATGCTATGCACAAAGATTGTGCTGCACCGGCTCTAAATTGCAAACAGACTTTTCCCTGTGGAAGTCCTCTTTTACACATACTGCTTCAGAGGAAGACAACTACTGTGCCTATCAGATTAATAATATATGTATTTTTTAAAAAGTATTTTCCCCAAGAAATATTAAAATTATGTTAGACTGGGAAAGTTCCAGAATATCTCTGATCATTAGTTTTATGCATATAGCATCATTTTTCAGCCTACAGAATTATGCAATTGCTATAGACCTTTTATGTACAGCAATTTGGTAATAAAATGCCTTTCTCAATGCTGCTGTTTGGAGAGATTCTATTGTCAATTTCTGAGAAAGATGAAAAAACAGGCACAGCAGAGGGGAGAAAAGCAATAAATGGAACTTTCTTCCAGGCATTCTGGCCATTAATAATTGAAAACCCTTACAATGATCTGAGCCAGATTACTAGAAAAGTTTTGAAAAATAATCTGTTGTGTTACTTCCCCACTAACCTTCTCTGCACCCTTGGTGAATGGCTGACAGCGTCTGGCACCTATGCTGTTCAGACGTTGCAATGAAGTGTGTATTTCTTACAGCCCTGAGTCCAGGGAAATGTAGAAGTCCTGTGCTATCTCGTCTCTGTGAAGAAAATATTTGTATCTTGGGAAAGAAAGACAGTTTGATTTGAAGTACCGCTCAACAGATCCTAGTACTCGATTGAAATCACATAGCTTTGTATTAAAGTGATTTTTAAAAATAGTAAAAGCATGGCTACAGTGTAATTACAGCCAAGTCTGCCTGTACTCTGATGCTGAAAACTTGGTAAAGCAATTTTCACCTAAGAATAGTCTGAATGTAGCTTTGTGATACTTCGGATACTTCCAGAGTGATTTTCTATATTTAGCGAGACAGGCTTCTTACAGGATTCCCAAACACTCTTCTGCGCTGTGGCTTTCCCTCTCTTGTGTAGTATGATGCTGAGTATCCTTTTCATTTGCCCTCTGTTTTTGGTCAGGGAGACTTTTTCACCAGTTCTCACTGAATTATAAAAATATGCACCCTTTTCCCTTGTACTCTGCAAGGGTAGAAAATTAATACAATTCTGATTCCCCCTCCTCAGCCTCTTTTTTTCCCCAGGTTTACAGATAGACTGTCTCTCCTTTCAAATGGGTACACCTGTCTCCTTTCTTCTGGCACCCAGGCCTTAATTATCTAATTTAACTATACATGTTTAACATTTTAGTAAGCAAGTCATTTTACATTCCCTCTCTATTCCATGGAGCAAGAGAGATCTTTAGAAGATGGTCAAGCTTGTAGCTGAACGTGTATGAACAGCGATCGTAGCTGTATCCTAGCAATGCAAAACTTTACTGAGATCCTATTCATAAGCTAAATGGTCTCTCTTCCTTGACTTTTAGGTTGGGTGACACCAGTCCTCATTTTTGTTAAAAAGATTTAACAGTACACTTTGTATAATATATGTGACTCAATTTTTTTCCTCAAAATATTGCATATGTGGTTTGGTGGGTGAAATTGGAACACCACACGTTCCTGCAATCTGTCCATCTCTGACAGCTTCATTTCTTTATTCAGTGGCTGCTCTGGTGCTGATAGAGGTGTCAGAAGAAATTGCCTATCATACGTGTGGGTTTGTCACTCATATGAATCAGTTTTATCACAGCTCCAGAGCATCCCCAGAGATAGTACTAACTGCTTTGGTTTTAATTACAAACTCACTCTTTGTGTTCTCAATATGGACAGCTGTGTAGCCATTCATAGAATCACCTTGTCCAAAATTTAGAATACAAAATATTAAAATTTATCCATCTTTTCTCTGAATTTAGCTATGAAGTTTTCAAAAGGACCTCAGTAGCATTCATCCCAATTGCCATTCATCTGTCTCTAAGATATCATGTTTATCCCAGAGACGGTCCATGTTTTAACACATCTTGTCACAAAGCGCGTTTTCTTACCCAAAGTGCCTGAAATAAAATAAAGGCTAAGAGATTTAAAGCAGAATTGTGGCTTAGGTCAAAGCCAGGGTTAGAGACATATATATTTTTTCAACTGAATCTTAATTGCATGTCAAATAGAAACAAATTCTAGGTATTTCCTTGGGAATGCAAGGCAGTCCAAGAAACTGAACTCAAGCTCTGAAGTAAATGTAAAGCCTTGTCAAGGTATCTTAATGTTTTTGTGCGGTTTGGTTTTTGGTTTTGTTTTGGTTTTTAAATGAGCTATTTAACAAGTGGCATGGAACAATCATGAGATTTTAGCTTCTTTTGACATTTGCAGTTAGCCAGTACATGGGTCTTTCAAAACATTTCAGCACCAAGGAGTAATTTGGTGATGTAGTCAGGTATTTCTTTGATACAGTTCTGGTTTTTTACAAAGAATACACACAAAATTCTATTTTCTTAGACACTATTGCAGTTAAACAATAAAAGGCTATTTCTTTGCCCAAAGTTTCAAGTTTCATTCAACATAGAATTCTCCCACCTCTTAAATGTGTGATTCTTACCTCTGCTTGTTGTCTTTTGGCTACTTCTTTTTCTCTATTTTTGAAGGTTTTTTGGATGTTCCTAAAACACACTTCCATCAAATGATACCCAGTAAATTTCTAGTACCCATTTCCTTGTTAGTCTTCCACTTGGTCTGTGTTTTGGGTAGGGGATCTTGTTGTTTCAGGTAAAAGGAAATATGCCTTTTATGCCTCACCTATTGTGAATGATCGGCTTGTCCCAGCATCCAGAAAGTTTCATCTAACTTCTATCACAATTATTTTATAATCTCAATCTTGTTTAAAATGAAGTAGTTTCAATCTGCTTGACATTTTAACCTGAGGCAACAATCAGAATCTAATCTTCGTGTTCTAAATGCCCACTTTGCTGTGCTTTTATATCATTTGAAAAGTATCTGTAGTAGATGTGATATCTAGTATGGTATGGAATGGCATAGGTCGCACTGCATCTGACTTTAGTAGCTAATTTTCATCCAACTTTAGAGTGACTTAGTGAATAAGATGTCCTTAAGTGAGTGCCTACAGCACCTGTGTAGAAACAATGAAAAGAAACTGGTCCTTTTGAAGGCCTCAAGTCTAATGCCTAAAATTAGGCATAATGGGAAATCAGATAATTCGGATATGATCCTATGGCTATGTGTGCCCTCCCCATGGCCTGGAATGGATCAAGAAGCAAAATGTCCTGATCAGCATGTTTAAGGGTCATCCTGACAGGGGTCAGTGCTACAGAAGGGCACTGTCAGTTTTTTTAACCAAGTCAATGTACGAAACTTATGCTCAAATAACCACAATACCAAAAATATTTTAGTATCTTCCACCACACTCCCTCTTAAGCCCTCTAAAAATAGTCCTTAATTGCTCCAGCTGCAAATGGCATCAGCATGATGATTCTGATCACATCATTCAAATGTACTTCATATGTTTACACAAAACTTTCTTGGCTTTTATAAGCTGACTTTTGTAACTCCATAATCTTTGAGTAGAAAAATACCATAGAAACTGTATAAAGTTTACATAGGACAAAAATTATGTACACGCAAATCCTCACAGCAATCTTTCATCCATGGCTCATAATATGACAAACTTTCCTGCTTAGGTTCTCTAATGGTTCTTACTGTCAAGGACAGCTATTCATACTTTGCAACATTGGGCACTTACACTGTAAATCAAGGCCCATGGCTGAGAGGTATCCACAGTAAAGTAATTTATAGGACCAACAGCAATATAATAACTAGTATCAACCAGTGTTCATGAACTGTTATTCCTGGCTAGCACCATTACAAGCACCTGGCTGATATTCATTGTTCTCCACCTCATTCTTGCCCTTTTGTTGTCCTCCACCTTTTAAACCCTAGCCAAGAACTCCACTAATACAGCAACAAATTTACTGGCAAGCTCTGCAACAGCTGAGCCCATCCCAGTTGCTCTGTGCCAGTCAGCCAGCTGGTAAGCTGGGAATGATCTGAGAACTGGCTGTAATGCTGTTTCACAGACCAAAAAGAGACTCTGCAGTATTTACCTTAGAGAGGGGTTTTTTTTCTTTGCTATGGCATTGTTTGCTGATCATGGTTGTTGGCATAGAGAAGTTAGTATGGAGGACAGGAAAGAGAAACATAAGGGAACCAGTTAGGGAACTGCACTTGGAGAATAGGGAAGTATTTCCTAAAATTGAATGAAGAATTCTGTGAAATGCAAAATTCAGAATAAATGTGGACAGTTAAAATATCACACTCATTTTCATAGTTGATGTAATACCGATGTTATTCAATTTATTCAATTTAAATTAACTGCATGGGTAAATAAATTGCTAACTCAAGGCTTGGTGCTATTGAGTACTTTTGATTTTACTATACATACCTTCTTTCCTTTTGCTATGTCCTGCTGTTGGTCTTAAAACCTCTGTTTTCTTACTCTTCTGCTACATTTCTATTCTGCTACATTTATTCTAGTACAGGTTTAGGAGAACATGAAGTTATAGGGCAACCTCATTCAACTGAGGTGTCCTTCTCCAATCCTGGAAGTATTTGTATCTCCTCAGATCTGTTGGCATAGAGCTCTAGTGACATAAAAATCATGTTCTTAAGAGTTCTAGTTACCTCAGTCCTTCAATTTATTTTGTTCCAATACACTAAGCGATGCCCATATTAATAAGTTATGAAGTCATTTGAACCTGGTCTCTCCCAGCAAGGTGATTGCCCAACCATTCGGTTAAGGTCATCAGTCTCTCTTCTGCTTTAATAAATGTTTAATTTTATTCTATATAGAGTGGAATAGCTCTAACAGTGTTGCATTCCTTGATGATTGTTTAGGAGAAATTTGAAGGCAAGCTTTTAAGTACAATGAGTTTTTAATGGTAAAGTGGGTAAGTTAATGTAATACTGAAGGAAAGCCTTTCTAAGGCATGAGGAAAGAGAAACTTATGCCTGACCCAGACTGCTAACACTAATTATTAACTGCATAGCTCCATATCACACACTCCAGCAAGTTCTTGATTTCATCACCAACCTTCTTAAGGAATTTTTATCTTTACAGACAGAATGTACTGAGAAAATGAGGTAGAGGTTGAGAATGAGGTAGGGCATGCCCCCCTTGACAAGAGAGGGAACATGGGTCTAAATTTAAAAAAAACCCACAAAACAAACAATCAAGCAAAATTTCTGTGGTTTAAATTCACCAAAGTCATCATTGTGAATATGCAGTTCCCAAGGGCTCTGATGGTTCTAGAAAAATATCTCCCCAGTTCTCAAAGCCTTGTTATATCCTGATGGAGAAGTTTTTAAAATCTTGATGAACTTCACAGAGGATGGGTACTCCCCACCCAGCTGATATTTCTACAGGCACTTCGCCAAATATGTTCAAATTCA
>WAAD01018420.1:121505-169144 GCA_013389945.1 Fregata magnificens | reverse complement strand
CAAGGAAAGTGTTCCAGTGCATCCTGTAAAAAATGTGATGCAAGTCACGGAGCAATGCAATTGCCGCTGAAACCATGGTGGCAGCCTGTCCCCCTTGCAAGTCATCAAGTCTCCATGGGAACTCTGAGTCTACTCCTCAGGCATAGGCATGGCTCTGTGTCTCAGGACTACTGGTGTGTAACTCGCTTGCTCAGGGCATGATTGTCTTTAGAAGCTACTTACAAATTCTCTACAGTAATGAATTTTCTCCAATAAATTAGTGAAGTCATTTGTATCTACCGTGGTCCCAGTATGATAATCACTGAATTGACTTTCACCTTGGTAGTACACTTGGTGTTTAAACAGCAGCTAAATTTTCTAAGCTCCAGAGAAGAAAAAAATGCACACTTTTGACCATTAGCCTGCTACAGTAATCACTATAAAAACATGAAATTCTATCTGAAAGAAACAAAATCTGTTTTCGTTTCCTCTGTAACCAATATATGAAAATGAGGAAACGATAACATTTTTAACAGCAGGGATTGTATAAAATATTGCATCTGCAGCCCAAGTGCCACCACTTTGTCCTGGGATTTCTGCCAAACCAGGAGGCTGTTCAGTTGTAATTAACATTTCTCATCCCAATATCATTGCTGATGAGTCCCCACACAGCTTCAAGTACAGCTGCCTGCTACTGTAGTTCATTACGAACACAGGACCTCTGCTGACTCTCTTCCCTTCTGCTCTACCTATCATGGGCACTTTTCACTTCTTCAAAAGAATCATACAGTTCCCTTCTTGCCAGACTTTGTGAGGTAGCTCCGTCATCTCTTATTTGAAGATCTGCATATTGGTTTTGGCTTGATCCATTTAAGCTTTGTTGCCTTTAGGAAGTCTTTCATCTTTTGTTTGGATCTGCTGGACTTCATTTCTTACTGGACTGATTCCACCTGGAGCTAGACATCCTTTACCCCTTGATAAATTATTTGTCCATTCGGTTTGGTGCTCAGATTAGCCAGATCAGATCCTGACGCATTTCAGCCTGGCTCTTCTGAAATTCCTTGGCATCGCTTCTCTGCAGTCTCTTGGAAGCTTTGCTAAAACTAAATGGAAGGCTGAGCAATTACAAGTGATGTAGTGATGTGAGCAACTATTCTTGAGGATACATTATATAAATGGTCAGCATGAAACACAGTGGTAACCAGCCAGTATGAGAAAACTGCTTGGGAAAACGGAGACTTCAGTTATTTTCCTATACAATTGTTAATAGAGAAATAAAAAGAATACACTGGAAAAAGACCTATTTTTAAATAAAATGAGTGGCTTTTACTAAGTTTTATCTACACTATATTATTCAACTTCTTGCTTCTGCTGGAGTTATTATTATTTACTGATTGATCTAGCCAGGGACCAGGGTCTTTGCTTCAGCAACATCCCTGTTTCAAACAGCTTATCATCTAAGCATAGAAGAGAGAAAACAACATACAAAGGGAGTTTAAGGAACCAAAGAGACAAATCTGGGCAGTTTTACCAATACCTTCCTAACATGATAGCAGTCTAAGCACGGAGGGTTTTCTTAGGGTATTTTAGAGAAAGAGAAAAACCAAATTATGAAGTCTACCAAACTTGGCTGATTAGCAGGGGTAGATGATCTCACAGTAGTGGAGGAGACAGAAGCAGCGAGGTGGGTGGAGCTAGGTCATGTGTGCTCTTTCAAGCAGAGACAAATTATTTTATTTTTGCTGCAGTATAAACCAGGAAGCCATGAAGGCAGGAAAATGAAGGGGTGACCTGGAAAAATGATCTTTGCATCAGTTTTCTGAATGGAATGGGAAAAGATCTGTTATGGCCAAAGAAGGGTCCTTACATTTCTGGCTGGCAGCAACATTCTCCTTCATTATTAGGAAATGTTACACCCAACAATAAAAAAAAAAATACAGAATTGGCAACAGATGAATAGTAATCCAAGTTGCAAAGTGACAATTTGACAAACATTGTTCCAATGAACAATCCTGAGAAACAGATAAGCGATCATTTCTTAAACGTATTGCAGGGGGGGAGGGGGAAGGAACTCTGACATTAAGGAAAAGGGCAAAAATTAATGAGGAAACTTCCTGAATATAGATGACAGAAATCCAGATTCTATTCTCAGCTGACTTAAACAGACTTGCTCTAATTTAGCATGGATATAATTAAGAATAAAACGCAGTCCAGTAAGGCCACATGGGTTTTAAGCAGGCCCAGAGCTTTAAGTGTGGATATATGAATTATTGCCTTAAGCTGTAATGGATTCTACTGCAGGATCAATAATGTTTGAAAAAAGCAACCTTAAAGTGCAATAATGTGTATTAAATATTTATTTCTGTTCAAGTAATATGTATCTATCTAAAAAATCTCCAAACATGAAGGAAGAGAAAGGGGTATGTCAAAGATCTGGCACCAAAGAGAACTAGATAACTGATTTTATTATAATAGCTATTAACTTCTCATGCCTTGGAATTGTTAGTGAAGGGAGGCTCATCAATCCTAAAGGGTCCACTTGGACCCTTTTAATGTCCGAATGATGAGACCAGTTCAGAGAAGCATTACTTAATAAGGACGTCACGCAAAGCAATTAAATACAATGATTTAAAAACAACTCAGCATCCCCAAATTCTGGATATTTTTGGAAAACAGCATTTCTAAGACTTTCTGATTCAATAAGAAAAGGCAAAAAAAGAAAAAAAAGAATTGTTGTAAGAGATACAAAGCGTCATGAGGATTTCCTGATCAAAGATGTGAGCCTTAATGCAGCTGTCAGCCACAAAATGCTGAATGAAATAAGCATTTTCCTCTCAAAAAAATTGATTTCTTACAAACTAAGCAAGAATGCACGTCCAATGTACATCCAAAGAACAACCATTAGAATAACTTTTAGAACAAGTATTGTGGATGATTCCACGGTGCTGGAGGAGATGGACAGAGGTCTTCTGAAAATCTCAGAACAATACCTGGTAGGCAGGGTTTATATGGGACCCAGCAAATCCTTCCCCAGGAAATGACATACCTTCAATGACATTAGTGGAAATTAAGGATTTACTAAAACTCCTTAGATCTCAGTTCTGCAATATAGTCCATCTGCAGAGCCCTACCGTCATCAGTCAATGATTTGGAGAACCATGCCCACAACTCCACAGGTCTCCTGGAAAATTTTTCTACTCACAAAAAAATGATTTCAAGAATGAGTGATGCCACTCAACAGTCAAGAGAAAAAGCAGATTTTTTTTCCTGCTATCATTTTGCTTGAAATGATTCAGCCCTGCTGAAAGCAATGAATATGAATCAGACATATTTATGAGGTAAGGACCCTACAGTGTCTGAAGTCATTAAGATCTTTCATTTTTCTTGTTCAAATCAAAGTACCTGTCATTCTCCCTTGAAGCTTCTGCTGCTTCATGGAGCACCCACTAGTCTCAGAGAAAAGCTTCTTTTCATAAAGAGCAATAAAAATTGTCATTTTATATCTGGGGTGACTGTTTCTGACAGGATAAAATCTTGTTTAGAGCTCTGATATCTTTCAGGCATCTGCAATTTTTTGTTGACAAAAAAGAGAAGCATTAAGTCTTACTTTTGAGAGCATGTTTGCATGAAACATGTATCTTAAAATTGGTTAAAGCCTGAACTAACTCCCAGCATCTGACTGAGAAGAGACTCTGTAATAGTCTGAGGGAGTTTCCTCTGAGGTCAGAAAATATTTTTAAAATCAACGCATGCTTTCACTGATTCTCACATATAAAAATCTTATCAAAGTCTATTTACAGTTCTTTAAAACAGTGTAATATATTAATGTTGACCATTAAAACTTTCTTTAAGGCAAGGGAGAGGGGTCTGAAAAATAGGCTTGTTCTGGTATGTGCTTCAACCTTTGCTGTGGACATAAATGAAAGTGGCATAAAGTGCTGTGTTGCTTGAGTTTGTGAATGTATGCTTTCTCCTAAGGTAAAAACATGCAGAAGCCCTGAGATCAAGGAGAAAACATTCACAAGCCTATAACAGAGACTCCTCTCTATGAGAGGTTGAGAAGATACATTTGGCTTTAGCGAATGTGAAGATAAATATTTTGTGCCACTGTCCCCTCAAGTAAGATGAAGCACCTCTTTTCTTTTTCAGGAGGCCACTGTGGAAACCAGGTGGATAACAAAGCTCCAGATAAGTTTTTGGCCACCAGAGAGAAGCCTGATGGACCAAAAAGCCAGACTTAATAGGTCAAAGTCTGCTGCTGCATCATGGAATAGCTTAGTGCACAAGACTTCACAAGCAGCAAGTGTGCACAGCACTAGGAAAGTTGTACTGACCATTATTTAGTAAACATTTGACGTTTTTGCCATTGAAGTTACCTTGCTACAAGCCTTAGTGGGCACATTGTTATGTCTCTTAAAATGTACTGATAAAGCAGTTAAAGCAGTACAGTGCCCCTAATACAGACACAGAAAGATCAGTATATCTTTTTCCCTTGGTATACAAGACTATCCCTGCTGATACTGAGCAGTTTTATAGTACTATTACTGCACCCAAATGGACATGTCTATATGACAGAAGTAAGAACTTTTCAGGGAAGAAGACTGAAATCCATATTAAACTGTCTGTCTTTATGCCTGCTAATATAGGACCTTGGAGTAAGCACTGTGCTGCTGACTGTCTACAGGGCTGAACTGTCAGCATGCTTCTTGGCGTGGTTTTGGTACAAACCAAATAAGCTGTTCTCCAAGCAGTACCTGTGAGGAGTGCCATTCTCTGTGTCAGCATAGGGCTGAACCACGTTTAGTTCCCTCCTTCTCAGATAGTTTTCCCAAGCTATTCCAGAAGTTTGTACATCCTCAAAGCTCCCTTGGTACCTTCACATCACAGACCAGGATATGCAACACATGTCCTCAATTTCATGATATTTACATATTGTTCTAACGAGCCACAACATAGCCCTTATATTACTGTAGCTTCTTATATTATTTGAACTGAAAAATATACATAAAAACAAATAATTATGTGCTGGGTTCAGATGTACGCCACATGGGCCCTAGGGGAGACCTATGGCCAAGCGCTGTATAGATTGGACAGCAGCCAGGCAGTACTCCTTGTCCTCAGGACACAAAAATGTTCCCTCGCCCTGTTCTGGTTAACAGTATAGACATAGCCTTACACTCACAGGCAAGTATTCCAAGTGCCAGAAGGTGATTTAAACCCTCAGCTTTCCAGGATCTCCACAACAGGAGGAGGCAACCTGAATGCATCTCCTCACACCCACCAAAATCGTCACGAAATTGTTCTACAGAGGGAGCTGTGAAACTAAAGTAGCTTTCCCCATCTCTTACCAAGATGAAACAAATATTTTGAAGTAATGCTTTACATTCATTTAAGAAACACAAAACAAATCAGTATGTTTATTCTCCAGAGTTTATTTTGTGTCTGTCAAATGTAATGCATTTTTAATGTGCAATTACATGTTTTGATAAAATATACATAAGTGTAGTGTCACATCATTCAAAACTTTTTCACTGCACAATAAATTCCAACTTTATTTGAAATAGAAGTTGTGCTAATTGCAATGAAATCCTTAATGAAACTAACTAATTAAAATTGCTAAGCTTCATCTCTGTCCAACGAAAAACCATCCATGTGCAAAATGAACTGTTACGTGGCTATTTTCCTTTTAAATTTTGCATTAAAAATCAAGGGGAGGGAAAAGGATATCACTGTAATAGATGTTGTGTCTTGCATGGAAAAGCAACACATTCCATAAGAAGGCGGGAGCTTTGTTTGGTCTGATGCATGAGCAGACAGGCTGGCTGAGCCCTCCTTGTGCTTCTGAGGAATTCCCTGTTAGGATCAAGAAAAACTCTGGCCTTCTTATGGAAGAGAGGAAGTAATACCCCCCAGTCACCAGGGGAAGATGATGGGGGAGACAGGACTTTATGTCCATTCAGTCCACCTTGGGAGCAGCCTCTGTTGGGAAAGGGGTCTTCACACACCATTTTGGTGATGTGTGCCCTCAAGGTATTGTTGAATCAGATAAACAAAACTTTGAGTAACGTGCTGGCAACACAAGAGTCAAGTGCTTATTCTTCTTTAGTGATCACAAAGATCCTGCACTTCCATAACATCTGTTACAGGCACCCATTACAGTGTACAGTCTCCTCATTATGCCCCATTAATCCTCTTTTTGTGAGGAATAAATTGAGGCACAGAGAGGGTTTAGCTTTAAATCATGCACCCAGTGCACATCAGAAAATCAAATAGGATCCAGAACTCATGACTACTGGTTTATATACTAAGGGAGAAAAAAGTGAACTAAAGTGGAAGAAATTTAGTTTCTTTTCAAATAATTAGCAGTCTCAAATTGATTGTTTGCAGATAACTGACTTTTTACATGAGGAATATTAGGAATGATACAGGCAAAACACAGTCTCCCTTCTATGACCGGGTGACCCACCTAGTAGATGAGGGCAAGGCTGTGGATGTTGTCTACCTGGACTTTAGTAAGGCCTTTGGCACGGTCTCCCACGGCATTCTCCTGGAGAAGCTGGCAGCTCACGGCTTGGATGGGCATACACTTTGCTGGGTAAAAAACTGGCTGGATGGCTGAGCCCAGAGAGTGGTGGTGAACGGAGTTCAATCCAGTTGGCGGCCGGTCACAAGCGGTGTTCCCCAGGGCTCGGTTCTGGGGCCGGTTTTGTTCAATGTCTTCATCAATGAACTGGATGAGGGGATTGAGTGCACCCTCAGCAAGTTTGCAGATGACACCAAGCTGGGTGGGAGTGTCGATCTGCTCGAGGGAAGGAAGGCCCTGCAGAGGGATCTGGATAGGCTGGATCGATGGGCCGAGGCCAACTGTATGAGGTTTAACAAGGCCAAGTGCCGGGTCCTGCACTTTGGTCACAACAACCCCATGCAACGCTACAGGCTTGGGGAAGAGTGGCTGGAGAGCTGCCCGGCAGAAAAGGACCTGGGGGTGCTGGTCGACAGCCGGCTGAACATGAGCCGGCAGTGTGCCCAGGTGGCCAAGAAAGCCAACAGCATCCTGGCTTGTATCAGGAATAGTGTGACCAGCAGGAGTAGGGAAGTGATCGTGCCCCTGTACTCGGCACTGGTGAGGCCGCACCTCGAGTACTGTGTTCAGTTTTGGGCCCCTCAGTACAAGAAGGACACTGAGGTGCTGGAGCGTGTCCAGAGAAGGGCAACGAGGCTGGTGAAGGGACTAGAAAACAAGTCTTATGAGGAGCACCTGAGGGAACTGGGGCTGTTTAGCCTGGAGAAGAGGAGGCTGAGGGGAGACCTTATCACTCTCTATAACTACCTGAAAGGAGGTTGTAGTGAAGTGGGTGTTGGACTCTTCTCCCAAGAAACCAGCGATAGGATGAGAGGAAATGGCCTCAAGTTGCGTCAGGGGAGGTTTAGACTGGACATCAGGAAGAATTTCTTTACTGAAAGAGTAGTTAAGCATTGGAACAGGCTTCCCAGAGAGGTGGTGGAGTCGTCAACCCTGGAGGCGTTCAAAAAAGGTATAGACGTGGCACTCCAGGACCTAGTTTAGGAGTCATGGTGGTGTTAGTTGATGGTTGGACTTGATGATCTTAGAGGTCTTTTCCAACCTTAATGGTTCTATGGTTCTATGATTGTTCTATGGATTTGAGACACAGCAGACCAGCCGTCAGCGCTGTTAAACATTGTTTAATGGGAGGGAGCCTTGTTCCTCTTCCTCAGATTCCCTGATTACAGGTTAGTTCTAATTATTTCAGAAATCACTTTCTTGAGAATATTCAATTATTCATGAGAAATAGATTCAAAATATGAATACAGGTCCCTTCCTGAAATGGTAAGTGAGGTTCATTTATATCTGGACAGAGAAAGAGAGGTTCTGCTGTGTTAGGAAAAAAAGGAAATTAGTCATACTTAATCTTAGAAAGAAAGGTAGAATTTCCTTTGGTTTCTTGCCATGGCAATGAAACAGTTCTAGAAATGCTGCAAAGCCAGTAGGTGCCTCTAGGAGAAAGGAAGAAAAAAGATTCTACATAAGATTTTGAAACAGAGAATACAAGCTTTTTACTGTTCCACTATCTTGTTCAATCACTGTAAACAATTTTCCAAGACTGAATTCAAATATTACAAGTTCAGAGACAGATAACATACAAGATGGGATTAATGAGATTCACCTAATTGAGGGAGATAACATACTGAATAGCTAGGTATTTTATGGTACTGCTGATAAACAAGATCAATAGTACAGCCAGAAAAGTGGAAAACTAGTATCATCATCGTTTATCTGCCATGTAATGTAAGTACCTGTCAACATGTTATATTTTCAGAAGGGCAATATTAATCCATTCCCTACACCAAAATCCAGAAAATTCACTTCACTGTAAAATACAAATACTCTCTGTTTACTCACAGAAGTGCTTTACTAAATCTTAATATCCAGAAGTGGCAGAAACTAATGCAGTTAAAATAAAGATGTAAAGAGAATAGCAGCAAGGGTAAACACAAAGCATTTACGATCATTAAAGAGTGTGAACAGTAGACAATTCAATGGATTGAAGAAAGCAACGCTGTAGCAAGTAAAAAAATAATTAGTGGACCAAGGAAGAAAAATAACAGTTTCTTGAAAAGAGTAAGCAGTAGGCAGAGGAGGAAGAAACAGTTTATCCTCTTAAGCATGATAGTGGGAAATTGGAGCCAATGGATTAAAAAGAATAGCATTAGTCATTAAATAAACACTTTGGTTTCATTTAAGGAATGGAGGTGTAGTTTTACTTAAATCAGGGATCAAACTCGGACGGATAACAGACAAGGAATTAGAAAACAGATAATGTTGGAACTGTTAACAAGTAGATCAGAAAAACTTAGACATGGAAGAGAACACATCTGAATAATGCTCTGTACACTAAAGTATATAGAGGAAATAATAGAAAACTTTTGATAGCAGTTTCAGTAACTTGATAGCAGAGAGGTACTAGGATCTGGAAACTAAAACTGCATTCTATTGTCAACAACACATTGAAGACCTCCGCTCAGTATGTGCCGGTCAACTAAACAAACAGCATGATCATGGAGAACAATATTACAATATTTTAACATGATCATATAAAGTCAAGAGCATGCCCTCCACTGGCACATTTTATTCAGTAGATTTCACCTCAGCTCTGAAAGGATAATAGAGAAAGAGATGGGGCTCAAAGATGAGGGTGAGAATAATGAGGAGCTGGGAAATAGTCTCATAGGAAGCTCAAAGGAAAAATGGGCTATTTAGAACACAGTTTGACCAGGAAACTTAGTCCCTTAAGAGACAACAGAGCCAAAACACATTGTTGTCATTAAAAGTGTCAAATGCATTGATAATAACAACTGTATGACCAATAAAAATACATAGAAAGGCAAGATTTTAAAAGGAATCTAAATTTCCATTTTTTAGGACATAAATCAATCTCTACTTATAGGGGTTAGAAATTTTCTAGTCAACAACTGTCTCTTTTGTTGTACCTTACTCTGAGTCACATGGCATATAAAGTATAGAATATATATTGAGTATAGAAAGCTCATTAGTCTGGTCTACTCTGGTCTGGTCAGGTCTTGTTATCTCTTCATTCTGGTGTATGCCCTGTCTATAACATAACTTGATATTTAGTGAAAACCAAGGTCATTGACAAATCACAGGCTAGTATTCTCAACATAACATTAACTTTTTAAATATACTCTATGAACCTCAGTTCTGAAACACACAGAATACAGGGTAGGCTTTATCTTATGAGTGAACTGCTATGGTAAAAAAAAAAATTCACTGAAGCAGCTTAAATTTGTGATATGCCTTATAAAGACCAACAGCTAGAGTGTCATGTAACTATCAAAGCAGCCTGTAATTTAGAAGATATACCCTGCAAAGACTGACCATGAGGAAGCTTAGGGCATCCTTGTATCTCATGGAGGTGTATCCCCATGGACTAGTTTAGCAAAAATGCAATACCACTGCCCTACCATGTGTTGTTAAAATTATGTCAAAGGCAAAACCCTTACACAGTGGAGCATTTTACTCACTAGCTGCTGCATTGACTGGTTCAATTCAATGGCCAGGTCTTTCATAGATAACCTTACCCTCTGTTTGTGTCTATTGCAACACTTGTGATAAAAAACCCATGAATTTCCTATCCCAATCCTTCAATCCTAGCTGGATCCTTCACCAGCAGTTAACATTTGTGACCCAACTAAGAACTAAGAAAGCTGATCTTGTGGCTGTCTTTAAAGGAGGCTGTAGCAATGTAGTTTCTGATAATATGCATACTTGGGTACTTTCATCTCCTGTGGTGTCAACCCAAATCATCACCTTTCCACTGCTGTGTTGCTTTAGCTACAGCTTTGTGCCACTTGTCAAAATGTAGCTACATTACATATTTTGCTTTGTAACACTGACTGTTTGATTTCACACTGATTATCTCTCATTCATGCATGTCAGTAATACCTTGCATTTGTATAGTTGCTGTCACAACCTGTTCACATTTTATCCAGTATATCAGAGCTTGTTTCACAGCTGCAGGGGTTGTCCTTGTTGGCAAAAGCTAAATACAGGGGAGAGGAATGAATCTATTCTCCTTCTCAGATGCTCTTTTGCTGAAGCCTTAGAATGAGTAGCATACATAGCCTGTCTCCCAAACCCCAACCAATATAAACAGCTGCAAAATATACTGCACTAACTTACACTGCATTTGACACATGGGCTAGAGGGATCATTACTGATCTCTTTTGTCAGTTAAGGAAGTTTCTGCAATACTGCTGACTTGACCACATGTTTTCCTGCCTTTCTCATCTGCTCCGGCTTATGCAGTTCTTTAAATACTACCCTTGACTTCGACTTCAAGAGCAGCCACTATGTGAAAGAGGAGCATGGAAGTTCTTGCTATTGTTTGTAGCCTGCTTCTCCTGATCTAGTTTCTGCAGTCTTCAGATTACTTTTCCTACTCCCTTAATTCTCTGATGATGGTCTGACAGAAGCAGTAGAGATGTCTCTTTTAAAAAATATTCTCTTTTGCTATATATTTCTCATTGCACTCACTTAGACAAACCACAAATTGCAGTGTTGTTTCAGTTGAGCTGCAAAACAATGGCATAAAGTCACAGAATCACAGAATGGTTGCAGTTGGAAGGGACCTCTAGAGGTCATCTGGTCCACTCCCCCTGCTCAAGCAGGACCACCCAGGGCCAGTTGCCCAGGAACATGTCCAGACAGCATTTGAATATCTCCAAGGATGGAGACTCCACAGCCTCTCCAGACAACCTGTGCTGGGGCTCGATCACCCTCACAGTGAAAAAGTGTTTCCTTGTGTTCAGTTACTTTTCCTGTTCTCTCAATATGGACATGGGGCAGAAAGGAAGATATTAAATTGAACGCCTCTGAATATGATTTCTTATACTTTTTTTTATTCTTCCATTTCCTTTCTCTGTCCTTGTCCCCTTTAATGATATCCTTTGAATAGAATAGTGATCACAACACTGCCAATAAATATTGAAACATATAATGACCGTTTCTGAAATGACTTATTTAATGGTTTGACTTGATGATTTATTTAAATTCAAGTAAAGCAAAGATTAAAGCTTGATACTAAAAAATGGACTCATTATTACAAAAGAGTCACATAATTTAGGTTCGTCAATTTAGATTTATAATTGGCAGACAAAGTTCAATGCAAATAGACATAGCTTAATAGACAGAATAAAGAAACAGGAGGGAATGTTTCAAAGTAAAATGTTAATGCGGGAATTATTTGTGGTAAGACTGAAAAGAGAGAGAAGTCTTCTTTTATATAAAAGAAGAAAATTGACAGTGTGGGCTGCTAGGGAAAAAAAAAAAAAGAAACATGGGCAAGATATTTTCCTGTTAGTAATTGAAGAATTGATTTGCACAAATTAAAAAGAAACTATCGTTGTTTAACCAAACCTGATATAAAATACTTTTAAAAGCAGCTGTCAGAATATTTGCTTACTATTGCCTTCCTGTATTCACTAGTTTTGTTTAAATAGGGAAGTTGGAGGGCCAAGCTATGAAAAGACGGGCAGTATATAGCAAAGTGGCATTAATGGACATTTACAGACTTGATCACCACTGATGTCACTAGTGGAAACCACTTCTTCCCTTCAGATTTCCGCAGGTTAATTTTTTTTCTGTAAAATCTCTTTCCATTATAGTTTTGCGTGACTCTGATCTGCAGCCTTTAACTCTCATTATTTTTTTCTCTGAGACATTAATGGTCTGCAGAGTAACTGGGTTTGGGGGGTGTGTGTGTCTAATTTTTGTAGTACTTACACACCATAAAAAAGTCTCCTGTCAGGGTTTTTTTTGGTGATAAACTACACAGTATACCACTTATTCCCTGACAGGGCATTTTACTGGGCCCCTAGTCCCATTTGTGAATTTTCCACATCCTTTTCAAACATCTTTGTTCCGAATACTTGACAGTGTACATCCTTCTGCATGCTTACCCAAACTACTTTTTAAAAATGTGTCATTAGTAGCTGTGATTTTATGAGTCAGTAGTTAGCCTTCACCTAGAATTTGTACAAAGTATTGGCTTGCAGATATTAGGATGACAAAGCCCCATCCTTTGGACTTAAATATGTAAGTGACCCTTAGGCCTAAGCATGAAAGAATAACTGAAGTACTCAGAAAATATGTTATATTTATAATGCAAAAGAAGCCAAATGGAGAATCTTCCCACATAACTCTGCCAGAGCATATGAAAATGAGAAACATAAAGAAAACATGTTACCTCTTTAAAATGATATTTTCCTCTCATCCAAGCTGCAAATAAACAGCTCCACTGGGAAGGTTACTGAAAGGACAGCGATAGTAATTTAACTGAAGTTTGGCAGAATATGAAGTACTGCTTAAATCAGTTACAATGAGAATAAAAATGTGAACAACTTAGAATCAATATCCGTTCCTGTAAAGAGTGTAACAAAAATATCCACTTAGGTAAGGAGGCATGGAACCTTCAAATCACCAGGCTATAATAACAAAAAAGGACAATCTGGTAAATCTGGGAGGGAGCATCAGATAAGTTTAAGTGATTTTTGCAGCTTCCAAAAATTCTTTTGTTCATAAGCCCAGTAATTGGCTTGCCCATTTATATTGCTAACAGTTCTCTGTCTTGGTGAGACAAGTGCCTGCTTCTAGACAGGCTTTCTAAACTTTTTTCTGCTCCCAATCTGTACTTTGTCGTATACATCTATATTGGGAAAATGTTTGAACTATAGACACTTGGGACCATTTTCATTGTGGTAATATAATGCATTTTCCTGCAGTACCTAAGTTAAGGGGTTATTCATCGTGCAAAGTCATTAAAGAGAGATGGCACCTCTAGGAGACACATCTAAGATCTGATTTTCTCTCTGGAGATGTATTTCAGAGCATTGATTACAGGGGAGCCTACAATGGCTCACCTTTAAATGTAGGATACAGTTAAGTTCCTGAAGTTCTTCAGCAAAAACTCATACTAGGACTTGAGTCTTCATATTAACTTCTTTTCTTTGTTATATTTCTGTGCAAGAAAAGAGGATGTAGGTCAAGGGTGTTTTGTAGGTAACATAGACTTAATCATGGCAACTAAACTCACAGTTACTGTTGTAAGCATTCAGCTACTTATCTTGATATTGCTGACTTTCCTATTTCTAATTTGGCTTGATTAAGTTCATTATTGTTAGAATATATGCCTTATAAGCAAAGTTTACACTGATTGGTAACACACATTCACCAGAAATTCTAGTTTCATTGACTCTGGATACAATTTTAATCAATACATATTTAAGTTAAGTTTTATACTTTGTGCTGCATCCATGTTCTGTTGAATGTTAATTTATGGAAAAGATTTTACAGAAGACAAGCATGAAATTGAAAAGTGTAAAATGAGCTAAGATTGCTACTTCATCAGTTTAAATAATACTGTAGACCTCCAATTATCCAATAGAAGAGAAATAATAAAGTCTGTATATAATGCTGTAATATATTTTACACAGATAAGGCAACATTTTACCTCGAAGAATAAATCATTTCAGTTCTTCCTGGCCACCAACACAAATCTTGCGTTAATCCAGTGAGGTTTATCACAAACCAAAATGGTATGAATGGTGTATATTACTTGTTTCATTAAAATCTGATTATATTATAATGTAGAAATATAATTTCTGTAAGCACCTCATTATTCCTTATTTCATCTGCCAAGGGCAAGTGCGACTTTATTGTGAAAGTGAATTAAGCCAAGGCATAATAACCAGATTGATACCCTGAACAAAAGTCACACTGATGAAAGTTTCATTCTTAAGAAATGTGCAGACGGCTGTGTTAAATGATCCACGATAAGTGTACATTTTTCTGTGGGTCACATGGTTCCATTACAAATAAAAACAATTTAGATAAAATTATGAACCTGATCTATCTTGTCAACAACAATTTTACACTGAAGTAATGCTGATGACTTTATGAGATTTTTTTGCCAGTTGACATCTAAGCAGATAAGAATACAGCTGCTCTGTGAACAATTTAGTGCACTTAAAACTTGCTGTGGAATTAAAAATATGTTTTATATTATCACTAATATTTTTCCATTATCACAAGGCTCAAGTCCTTTTATCCTAATACCCATTCTCACTGAAGCCTACATATTGTCCCCAGTGCTCGTCCTTAAACTGCCAAGAATTCCAAGAAAATGGGAATTAAAATTACTACACAGCTAGAACACAGTATTAATTAATATCTTCCATGATAGTACTTATTTTTGACAACCAAAAAGTAAAATGATCCTTTCAAATGGAAGAGCTACTAATATTCAATAATTTTTCCCAGCTCCCATGATGTAGTGGTGATTCTGTGTTTCGTGACATAATTTGTGCACTGCTGTGCCTCCCCTAAGTCTTCTACCTTGTTTGGATCATAAGGGCCATGTTTAGGAAGGTAAATGTTTTCACCTATGGATGATTAGCTCAGACTTCTCCATATAATCATTTGTCTTCAGCTCTATTTTTTTCTCTTGTTTGGAGACTGACCGTTTCAAAGAACTAGTCAGCTATAAAGAAGCAGAGCTACCCACAAGCACTGTTGAAGCATTTCTTTCTCTCATATGGTCATTTTGTGCAGCCAGGAGGTATATTTGAAGGGCAAAACCTTCTGGCTATTAAATATTTTTAACTATGCATTGCACTCTACCGCACCTTCAGAGAAATGATGTTGAAACATTGATTACTTGGACCAACAACCAAAAAACATCTGCTACAAGGAATGTCTTTTCATGTCAAATAATCAGTGCTTCATTTTAAGACATAGCATGCATTTTGCAGGTCTGAAGGCTACAAACATGAAAATGACATTTTTAATATTTTGCTTTCAAAGATAACTCATTCTCTTTGCGTTAAGCTTCCACTGAGAGCATGAGCTTCTTACCAAATTGGAGGGCCTTTAAAAAAGTAAGGTGATAAAACTGTTTGATCTTGTCAGATACTTAAAATATTAATCAAGAACAAACCTCTAATAAAATATGGACATTGGAAAGGGGGGGGGGAGAAGTAGGGAGATGAAGATCTTCAGCTGACATGCATGGATGCTGCTTCATGGATACGGCTTAAGCAGAAATGACTCCAGGTGAGGTTCTGTCTTAATTTTGTTGTGAAATATGATGGGATAAGAGGATGGACATCTATAATCAAAGCTTTGCTTGTAACAAATTTAAAAGCAGAGACAGAAGAGTCCTTGGTTATAATTTTCTTATTATGCTGGTATGTCTTATCAAACTGGTTAAATTGAAATCCCCAGATCCTAGTAGAAACCATAAAATGCTCCAGTCAATAATAGCAAAAACTCAATCCAATAAAATATCTTTTAATCCTATGATTTTGTTATGACTACCCTTGGTCTTTATGTGGACTAAAATTTCTTCAAATCCTAGAGTATGAGAGCTTTCTGATGCTGAATTCCATCAGCAATTACATTCAGCATATATGACAATGCATTTATATGTGTGTATGCATATTCAGACTTACATAATACTAATATCAAATACATGAAAAACATACAAATGTACTAAAAATACATATAATACTTTAATATGTTGCCTATCTTGCACTGCAGATATCAATATCCTTCTATCAACTGTGTGTCAATATCTTCTTCAACTGCATAAATATTTTCCTATCAGTGCTTTTGCCGTTGTGTCAGTCTTTGATATGTGAACCATTTCTTTAGTTTCTGTCTCAGTGGTTACAGTATTTTGTGCTTCTCCTCTTGTGTAAATGTTCTGGGAAGAACCATGAAAGGAAGAAAGGTTTAAGGCGGCTAGAATGCAAAATCTGGAAAAGTAATTCCACCATCGTTACCATCACCACTCTCTCTTACCTAATATTATCTCACATTGTTAGGATCCCAAAACATTTCACATTGTAGGAATTAGCAATACAGTATTCACTGGAAAGCAGAAAAATGTGGACTGTATAACAGCAGTTGCTTAATGCTACCAATTGCCTAAACAGAATGAATCTTGAAGGACATTTGATGTAGTGGGGAAAAAAATCACAGTTTACACAATATCCGTCTAAGCAGGATAGTGGGCTAATCATCCAGTGACACAGACTCTCAAATGGGCTACAAGGAGAGCAAGTAGAAGATGCAGGTTACGGTGCAGTAGGGATTTTTGATGAGCATTGGTTGCCTTGAAGTAACAGCCCGTGAAGATACTACTACTTTTTGATCATTCTTCTTTCAGTAAGAACTGCCTGAAATTACCGCCAGTTTATATATTTGTATCTAATAAATATGGGTGGAAACATTACACATCATATATAAATACGTGAATCACCTCAGTTGTGTTGGCTACCTAATCACCCTGGTGCTAGAAACCCTAAGGGCTGGGGCAGGGTGTTGCAGCAGGGTGTGCAGGAATGCTGCTGTTCTCACTGCGGGGGCCAGGCACACTCTGCACCCACTGAGGGGCCACTGGAGGCTCTTGTTTCTGCTCTGGGTGCTTTTACCTGTTGTAAACATCTGAGGTGAGGTGAAGGTTGCAACTGCTACCTCCATAACGTGGACCATTATTGTCCATCTTATCCATAAATTATTGTCCAAAATAACCTCATTTCACTGAGGGAAGAACCTCCAACCTTTCTGTTCTTTTAAAAAAAGGCAGTGGATTTAGGGGTCAAGACAAAATTTCAAAACTGCATAAAGGTTTTGGCTATTAAATTTTTTGTGGCAAGCTACAGACGTTCCTTATTTAATTTTAATTTAGCCTGGTATACAATGGGATAAAATAACTTCAAGGCAATAATAAAAAAAGAGAGACTGCATCAGTCTATGTATCCCTCCCTGCTAAAAGAAAATTAACTTGAAGCTAGTCAGCCTGATCTTCAACTGCTATAAAATCTCCCTGTAAAATCGCTACTGAACACTTACATTTATGCACTCAGGTATGATTTTTTTTTAAAAGAAAGATTTTAGGATGGCATGGCTCCTCCACCCATGCTCCATCATGCCATTTGCAAGGCCTGAATGGCATGTCCTAACCAATGGCACTTTATTCTGTTGAATCATTGCTCCTTCACTGGTAGATGCTGAGCTCTCATAAAGTGTGTTTAAATATTTATCCTGTGACCTACACTTTGCTCTAGGTCATTAACTATAGTGTAACTCCTGCTGTGGTCTTTCCATCTTTCCCATGAGAATGTCCTTGCTTGAGTTGATTGATTGCATATTTTACTTTATTGGAAGTAATTCCTTCTTATCGATGTCAGGAAACTAATTTCTTCAATTATATCTTTATCAGTGTCATTCTTTTCTTGTATAACCATCACTAACTACAATAAAACCTTCTCATATTGCTTATTATTAACTCCAAGCATGGTGAAGTTGATTGTCTCTCCAATTTAATGAAAATTTTATTGGGTTCTATTTGACTGACATTTTTCAGCTTTCTGTGAAACTTTGTTTTGGATAATTTGCTTGGGATTAATTTCAATTTTTTTGTTAGCCATCTTTTCTCTATTAGTTTGTTGTATGCAGGATTTACATTGTAAGTGTGTGTGCAATGATTTGTACAATGTCCACTGATTTAAATTAGATTATTTAAATTATATATCTCAGTTTCCTTCTCTCTTCAAACAAGGGACGTTCTTCCTACAATTAATTAAAATTATAATTCTTTTTCTTCATGAAAAATTTCAGCTGAACCCTTTGGGAATGAAAAAGATTCTTTAGTTATGCCTCCAGAAACACATACTGACTCCTCTTAAAAACAATCTAGGTTTACATAAAACCCAGCAAATTTGCTGTAGATCGAATATTTTTTAGTAACAGATGGATTTTTGCTAAAAAAGGATTTTCTTTTCTAGACTATGAAGATGCCAAACATAACTGTTCCTTTCCCAGGTAGACATGCAGATTTTCTCTCATTCCTTTCTGACAAAACCCCCACATTTTCTTCATTGTGGAAGAAAAGCCAAAGTTCTTTTACTTTGTGTTTCCTGTGTGACAACCTAGTTCATTTCTGATGCTCACTCAGTTTGCTGGGAATTGCTTTTACTTGTTTGCCTAGCAGCCTGGCAAACATTATCTTATTACTGGAGAGGAAGTTCGTCAAAGATTTCAAATAGCGTTTCCTCTTTTTCTCTTTATGTAGGCAGATGACCATCTACAAATATTTCATGTTTGCAAGTACAGTCCTCATTCTGCACTAAATAATGACATCCTCAAGAGCATAAGAACGGCCATAATCAAAGGTCCTTCTGACCTGATACTCTGTCTCCAACAGTGGTTGATGGCAGAGGCTAAATCAGGCAACTATATAGTGATCCTTCCCTGATATGTTCCCCCAGACTCCAGAAGTATACTGACATTGGTCCTTCATGAGTCAGCAATGTTATCTCCATGGCCAATGGTACCATAAGGATTTTTATTCCTCAACCTTGCCTCTTTGCTTTTTCATCTTGTGCAAAGTTCCATTGCATCCTGAGGATGAGTTCACCAGTTCAGTTTACTACCGGAAAAAGGTGTCTGAGAGGTGTCTTTGCAAAGACCCATCAGTAGCAATTGAGGAGTCATTGCACAGGCCTGGCTTGTTTAATTTTTGTTTTGTTTCTTTTTCTTTTTTTTTCTTTTTTTTTTTTTTGGGGGGGTATACTAGGTGCAGTTAAATAAACAAAAGGAATCATTTTAAAGGACCCTCATTTTCAAATGCTAAGCCTTTTTCAATAGTGAAAGTGCCTTACCTTTCAGCTGTAGTGCCACAATTGACTTACTTATCTTCTAATTTTGGCTCCCTAAGGATGGAGCATAGATGCCATACCCTTTCAAGTCTGGGACTGCATTGTCTGTTTTCCTCCATTTCTGCAGAAAATATAATTCTGTCATTCTTTGCCAAGCTCTTTTGTAGCTTTCCAGGAATAACAAACTGGAAGCTTTGCAAATTCTATTATTTCACCCATTTCATTTGATCTGGATGGAGTTATTTAATGTCTAATTCATCACAGAACTCTTAGAAAGTGGAGGATTATTGGATGAGCTGATAACTCCTGCTTCCAAAATTCTGTAGCCTTTTCATGTACGAAGGGCTTTCACGGGAAGGAGTTAGTATCTTAAAGCTGTATTTTTAAATGTTTGCCTGCTTTCTTTCTGACATTCTTGCTCTAACAGTGCCTTCAGAGTCTCATATGTAGAGTGTATGGGAAGTAACTCATCGATCAACAGTTTCATGGTAATCTGTTTGAAATTGAAACTCACGTTTAAACTGTTATCAAAACTAGCCAGGTCTTCTATTACAAATAGTATTCGTTTTATAGCTCTTTCTTTGTTTACCTAATAGCTCTCAAGTAACACTGTGTTTTAAGGATTGCTTCATTATATATAACTGCTCAACCGAGAGTTTATGAAAAGACATTTCTTACAGTAATTTGTTTCTTCTCCTTTCTCAGTATTCCTGATATGTGGGTGGTTTCCAATCATGTGATATGCTTATGGTTTCCAGTCATGTGATATGGTAATTCCTTTCTGATGTAACATTCTGAGCAAATAATAACAACCTGCTAAAGTGAACAAAACTTCTGGAATCTGCAAACAGATGCACTGGCAGCTAATGAATGTCTGATTTGTGATCCCCAAAACTGCTAACAGTCAGTCTCATGCCTTTTATGCACAATTTCATTTAACATTATTATTCATGTCTCAGTATAAAAACCAAGAATCTACCTTAAATATATCCGTCATGCAGATTGCACCTTCTTTTCCTTCAAAGGCATGTTTTTTATCTTTTCTGTGTCTCGTTTTGTATGCTGTTTGTATTCTTGAGACAACCTCTTCCAGCATCTGCAGAGCTTTGTAGTGAGAGTCAGAGATCTAGCTTTTGTCACTGGTTGCTCCTGTGACTTTTTGAAACATCAGGCGCTCCCAGATCTTTTTTCTCCTTTCCTCCATCCGTTTTTGTCTTTGCCAGCTCATACAGTAAGCTCCCTAAGACCAGTGGGTTTCTCTCTGTAACAAAGATACTGACATGGACCTTGATGGAGTGAGACGTTTCCCCTGATTTTCCCATCTCCTGTCAATGTTTAATAGAGGGTAAATACTTGTAGTGCAGATTACAGGAACTACTCACTGAACAAAATTGTATTTTTATTTACAGTAAAGATAACACCCCAGATAAGCCCAGAATGCAAGACATACTCAAGCTGAATTTGCCTTGAAAATATATGCTTTCAACATCTAAGACTGTGATTTGAAAATGTTGGGTTTTCAGCAGAAGTGGCCAATGATCAAGATTTGGACCTCACTGTGCCAGGCGTTGTACTTTTGTCACTGATTTAAGAAGGAGCAAGGTGAAGTCTTCAGCCTCGATAATCTTGGGGAGGATGAAAGATCTTTTCAAGACTGTTTCTGCAAGCTTTGAAGAAACAAAATACTAATAAATAGGAGAGAGTTGGTTTATTTTTACATTCTTCCAGAAGGAGCTGGGTTGCAACTTAGAATTTTCCATCACTGACACATATTTCAATTACCAAAAGTTAGTTATACAGTGAGAAACAATGAAGAAGGGACAAGAAAAAATAATGATCTTCTTTTTCAGAGAAACATAAATAGCAGCATTATTGGTTTTGCATTTAGTTTTCTTTTTCTTGAATTCTTAGCAATAAGTAATTTAATCCTATAAAGCTATCATTAGAGTAACTGACACTATAAATCACTGCTTTTACAATGGACATCTAAGCAAGCCGTTTTTACTGCCTCAATATTTTGAATTAACTGAATAAAAGTTAAAAGCATTTCCCCTAGAGATTTACAATAGAATTGGGTTTGGCCTTTGTAAACAAAATCAGATATTGTCATTAAAAAATGTACTTCCAGCTGCTTTATAGAAATTACCACACACATGAATCTCAGAGGATTTCTCTTAAAACGTGAACTTGTGGCCTTCCTAGCAGAGAAAGAATGAGACAAAGGGAATCAGGCCAGTGGTATTGCCTTTTCCCAGGCATTGCAAAAAAAAGCCTTTGGCAGGGGAGCAAAGAAAAGAGAGATGAGTGACTAGCAAAACAGAGGTGTATGTTGCCTTATTACCTGTACAACAGCTTGTCACTGTTTCCTTAGTGAAAGGAGCTGTAATATAGGCATATTTTTCATAGCAACTTACAAGTGTAAAAATAGAAATCACAGAATTCAGTGTATACAGGACCATAATCTTCATGTCCAGAAGTCTTTAATTGTAAGAATAAACAATTGTGCTCATTACATATTCAGAGCACTGTACAAACAAGAGCTAATTAATCTGTACTACTCTTGAGAGGTAACTAAGAGAAGATGTGATATTTTATTCTCAGTTTAAAGAGGGAAAAGCTGAGGCAGAAAAGGAAGCGACTCAAGATGGAAGCAATCTAAGAGTTGATAGATTCATATCTTGGACAACTAGACCCCCTTTCTCTATGCCCTTTTGCCAAAATGTACTTACTCTTCCAGCCTGGCAGGCCTGTTTGTGTGGGATAGTACAATGAAAGCAGGGAGAATCTGGACTCCAGGGGGTTTGGACCAGGATTGTTTTCCACAGCCAGAATGGAGACACCTGTTAATAGACTCCCTGATGTCCATTGGAGCCTAAGGCTGTTCTGTGCCACTGATTTCAAAAGGATCACGATCACATCAAAGGTTGCAAAGTACTGCAGTATCTTAGGATTTCCACAAAGTTAGACATAATGGTATGCCATTTTCCTCCTCTATGTATCTTTTCTCTCCTGTGAGAATGTATGATAATACCTCCTGCTGATAACAAGCATACTGCAGCTGGAAGAGACATTTCTCAGAAAAACAGGCAGAGAATAAAATCCCCAAGAACAGTAGGTATCCCCATTAAAGAAGAATTTCTCCTATGCTGGGTAGATCCCTGAAAGATCTTCTTTGCTTCCTTTATTTGTTGTGAAAACATATCATAACATAGAAGTCCTTTGTGCAAATCACACTGTATATACAGCATTCTTGAGTTATAATTGTATAATCTCGTCAAGATTATAATCAAGATTCAATATATAATCAAGATTCTTCAAGATTCCTCAACACACCCACCATTCTGAGTTCAGAGTCAAAATTTTACTGAAGTTTTAGTCTCACGTGCATAAAGTTAAGTTAATTTACTGTTCAGACTGGGAAATTAATTATAATATTGACTTGATTGGTGTTTTGGAAACAGCTAAAGTCAGGTAGTCTCAACCAGTTATTACTCGTATGGAAGAAACTTCTCCAAGATATCAATATTATTGGATTTCCTAATAATTTTGAAAAACTTTTAGGTTTTGTATCTGGAAATATGCTCTCCTATGAAAAGTTAAGCCTGAAAGCCTCCTCGTGGAGACGGACTTTGGCAGCAGACCAGTGCCCTTTGACTCCACGAAAAGTCTAGCTGGGAAAGTTGGCAAGATAGCCTCCTTATTTTGTATTTCCTAAGGCCTTTTCTTTTTGTAGAAAGTGCTGAATTATTCACACTATGCTAATAAAGTTCATATGAGTCATCTGAGCAGCCTCCTGAGTTTATTAATAAATTATTTTTAAAAGGAGTGAATTTGGTCAAGTTGTCTCTACATTAAACTGGCCAGCAATATAGTGATAATCAGATAAACAGCAAAGCTGAATTTCAAGGCAGGGAATGCAGGCAGAATTGTGCTGGGAAATCAGACTGCCAGTATTCCAGCCTGAAAGACCCTGGGGAAATTCAGCTGGCAAAACCTGGAGAAAGCCTGAGGTGGTAAAAGTGTGCTCACGTGGAGGTGGAAAAAAGTGGTTCTGTGCACGGAGTCAGGATACGGCCAAGATAAGTCATTCTGACAGCAGCTTCATCGACATTCTCTGACATAAAGTTCCCACAGCATTTACAGACATCCATGCCAGAGTAGGCATCGCAGGGGGCACTGATCTGCAACAGAAATAGATGCAGCCTATTTTAAACTGATGTCCTACAAATACATCCATTCTTTTCCCTCTGTGAAGTAGGTAGTTGTTTCCCATTTATTGTAATACTGAGAAAATAGCATCAATCTTCCCTTTGTTCAGCCCTCCCTTATGTGTAATTCCATCCAATTCACATTTTGAATCAAGATTAAGAAACACAGCTATTTCTCTCTTCAGTTGATCCAAATTTTCCATCATTCAACACATACAGTTCTTGATCATTTCCCAGGTGAAGTTGTATTTTTTCCCTAAATATTCAAGTTAGATGGTATGTCCAAGGAGTCTCTTAGGCATAGCTAAGGAACATACCTATCTGAAAGACTGAATCTCTTGGCAGATCATACTAGTATAAAAGGAAAACAATGGAGCTCCTTGGTTTAAGAATGAGGTTCTAGCTATGTAAAGGCTGGGTGTATGAATTCAGGAATGCTTTGCAAACTTCACCTACTACTTAATCCATAATAACCTCCCCATTGATTCTCCCAAATTTGGTGTGGGTAGTGAGAGTGGGCACAGAAAACAGAGAGGACATCTATTTTTTTCTTGATGTTTGCATTTTACTGGAAGGTGAAAAAGTAAGAGATGAAATCTCAGAAGGAATTTTTGCATTCTCTGGGAAGGAATTTCATAGCCTTGTTTTTCTCTTCCTTGCTTTAGTGAGTTGACCCTTGAAGCTGACAGTCTCATCAAGCCTGCAGAACTTAGCTGTGGAGGGATGTTATGGTCTCCTGACAAGAAATGAATTTTTAGAAATCTTGGTCAAGTGCCAGAAGATCACTGTTTTGGAGCAAATGCAATGTTCCCTGGGGAAGCAATATAAGAAGTCTTGGACAGACAGCACTGAATTTGCCTTTGAGTAAGAGAGGCATCAGTCATTCTGCTGAGGTTTTCTTCTTTACCAAGCAGAAGTGCAAGAAAATATTCTCAGTGTGAAGAAAAATTCTCATAAAAAGGGAGTCTGTGTCTTTGATAACTATTGAGAAGACACCATTGACATATTGGAAAATCATGCATCTATCCCATGGGTTCTTCAAAATTATTCTTTCTGAATCATATCAATTGTACTTGGCCTTAAGAATAGATATCAGGTGTTCAAGCAGACAGACAAAAAATGGAATTGCTACTAAGATTGTCCACCAAAAATTTCTGAGCAAGACTAGGACACACTTTGGCAAATCATTTTCTTCACTCATCTATAACATTGGTAAGAATAAAGACAAGGTATTCTTAATTTGCTTCTAATACTCAGGCAGATGAAGGGACCTGACATACATAGGATGAGATGTATTTTTTGGTGATGTTTGTGGTGCTTTATCCCAATTGTTGATTCTGTAGTAAGTGTGGTATTGTTTGAAGACAGTGTTTAGCCCACTTTTTGTTTATATATTTACTTAGATATACCCAAGGTAATGAATGCCTTTTAACATTCTTGTGTTGCTGCAAAGTGCTTTGAAGCACTGATGCAAAAGGCATTAATAAATTAATTCTGTTAGTATTTCAACATTCTATACTGCAGGTCCTGTGGACTAAATATTAAGATTTAGGCAACAGGGTGGATTCACAACAACTTGTGATAATTTAGATTCTTCTTAGTGCACAGTTTCTGCATCAAAATAATTGCTGAATTACGTTCATCACGTTTGACTTAATATTAAATTTAATACACAGAGTGTCATCAACTCTTTATTCTAATACTTGGCAGGTAATCAGCATTTTGACTGACAACCTTCCCTTCTCTTTTCACTCTTCAGCGCGGACTATTGCCAGCATTCACTGCTACCTATATATCAGTGTATATGGCCTTGGGTTGAGACTTGTACAATGCATCACTATGCAGCTCTTTACAATGAGGCATAAAGAATCTCTTTGAAACTGCAAGAGGAAAATTCTGTAAGTGGGCTGAAAGTAGTCATAACAATTAGAAGCCGGCAAGGACAGCAAAACCACAGTCCTCAAACACAGCAGTGCTCCCTATCACTTAAGTGAGGAAAATAACTCAAGAGACGAGAAGTAGCATGTAGTGAATCACCACAGTCACATTCTGCAGTGCCTCAGTCCATGGGCTCCTAAGTTATGATCTATAATATTTTGGAAACATCAAATACTATCTCTCCGACAGCTTCCTTATCTTATGTGATCAAAGCCCAAAAGACTGGCTGCAGCCCTTGGGTTGCAGGTCTTTGAGACGTTGCATTTTGTTCAGCACACCTCTCAGCATTCACCTACGCTGGGAAGTATCATACCCAACCATTTGTTCTCCAGTTTGGCCACCTTTGTAGTTCAGACACATGAGAGAAGCCTCTACCATGCGTCCAGAACAAAGCATGAATTTACATCTGCAATGTGCTTTAACTGACCTGCCACTCCAGGTTCTCCAGTTTGACAATCTAGTATTAAAATATGCCTTTATTATATCCTTTAAACATCTGTCAAGTGCTGAAATAGATACACTATACATGGAGAATTTCAAAGGCTTCTGGGTACTCTAAATCGTGTTGTATAGAAAACATAGGTCTTTTCCTCAGTAAATATGCTAACAATATGTATGCCTAATATTTAATTAATTAAAATATATTCATGCAAAAGGCTTTTTCTTTCTACCCAGCTCCCTGCTAAGCTAGCAGACACATCCCTAGAACCATTCCTCTTAAGGGTTATTACACTATTTGTAATACTTCAGATTAAAAATGTATTACATCCTCAGGTCTCTTCATTATAATATAATTTTTACACGATCCACGTTACCATTAGGAGCACAGTATGAGAAGTAGTTTCAAAGTAGCATTTGTCCGTGGGATTCATAGACTGGAATATGTTTATGTTGTATATATATTTGCTCAAAGTAATTTGCAAAGGGTTTTGAACATTACTTAAAATCTCTAAAAGCAAAAGCACAAAGCTTTCCTTTTGATTTGAATTTTTCTTTGTGACGCCATATACATTATCCTTCACTTGTACATCTGAACTGGATGAAATATGAGAGTGTTCAAAGTCCTCTACCTTCCCTCTAGCACAGCCAATGTCCCATCTGTTCCCCAGACTGATGTGCTTAAGCTTTATCATGGTGGACAGTTGCCTCCTTGCTGGCACACAACCCTTCGGGCACTCAGAGAATGAGGTGATAAAAACCAGGTACTGATGCTGTATGGAGGGAAGCTGTATTAACTTTTATCTACTCGCTATGAAATAAGAGAGAACAGCAACATGCCCTCATCAGCAGCATGAACAGAAACACATCCTGAGAAAGTTTTTTTTCTCAGGAAGCATCTTCCAGAAAGTTTACCAAATTGAGTCATGCCTGTGCCAACTACAGAACCTGGTGAAATAATGAAATCCAAATCAGCTTACTAAAATAAAAAAAATCAGTAAGCTCTTTTTCTCACTTCATTTGGCTTCTTTTTCTATTATTATTTAAATTGAAAATTGGGGGGTGCTCTGATCTCAGATGTATTGGAAAATGTAGTCTTTTTGCAGGAGGTGTTTACAGGAAAGTCAGAGATACTAAGACAATTTAAACCAGGTGAAATGCAAGACAGACAACAGATCTTAGACAAAATAAAGGCACAGCAGGGAATGACTTTCCCAAGGTCACAGAGTGCATCAGCTGCAGAGCTGGGACTAGAACTCTGGTCTCCTGATACACAGCCTAATCATACATTTCTCAATAGCAAAATTTGCAAAAAAGATACCACACGCATAAAAATTCTGTTTATGTATGGTATTTCCTTAGTGAGCAGGGGCAAATAAAAGATCAATTATTTAAGAGCTTGCTTAATAAGGAGAGTATGTTTCAGTAATTAGTGAGGCCAACTAGTGAGTTGAAGGTCTTATAAACTATACAATGTTTTCTCATTGTACTACAGAAGATGTTCTTGATTAGCCCTCTTGTGGTTTGCGTGCTATGCCTCTCCTATAATAAGTAGGGGGAATGCACATGGTACTGATTGACACGTGGTTCTTACATGTAGTTCTTTAAAGTTGAATTCATTTAATTTCTATATGAGAAGAATTTTATTTTTCATGTTTACGTGAATCTTAGAGGGTGTTGTTTTAGATGAAGATTTGCCATGTAAGTGGTGAATTTAAGCAAATGATGTTTAGATTTCTGTGGCAATAAAAACACATTATGAGCGACATCTATGATAATCAAGTGATTTTCATTTTTGTCTAATCTAGATTTCAGTGTTTATAAGCATTATGTGTTCATTCAGCTATGATATGCTTTGAAGAAACTTGCAAAAAACAGAATCTCTGAAGTCATCCAAACTTTCTGAGCATGCCTTATGCAGGAAAAGGCAGTGGAAAATCCTTTGGTTTGCACTACAATAAAACAGGTAGCAAGTTTGAATGTAGGTAGTAGCAGAGTTTCCAGGAGACCTCAGTAAAATGAAGCGGTGATCGGACATCAAGTCTCTTATTCCAGGTAGAACTGACTCACAGGTGGGGAGTTTACAACGATGTGAATGTTGAAGTCCATTACTCGCTGTTAAATTTGGGTCAACTGTTGTTCTCTGTCAAGGGGTCTGAAAAAAAATCTTGGTGGGCTTATATCCAGTGTATTAAATTACACCACTTTTTGCTGAGTTTCAATCTCCTATATCACAAGACACCATATCACCTAAGAAATGTCAACAAGAGAAATGACAGAAGGGCAGTGTAGGAGACCTGCAATAAAGAGAGGCAGTTCAAGTAACCTGAGTCTATCCCCTCTTTCTTTAAAATAGAAGCCAGCAAAGCACAGGACATTTCCTGGGGATTAATGGTCAGAAGGAAGCGTTGACAGGATGAGGCGTAGCCAAAGGCCATTAGGTTACACTCGTCACTCATTCTCCAGGAATGGCCCTTTGTAAAGGTAATACACATAAACATTAACGACTGAAAAGGAACATAGTTTACCCATTTACAAGGTATGGGCAGTAACATCTCATTTTTCAATTCGGTTTTCCAAATTACATTGGAAGGTGCTGAGGCTTTTTTTTATTTCATATTTCCTGCTTCCTTCCTCATTTTGCACTGCAAGACTTGTGCATAACCTGGAATGGCCAAACATCTCCACAGTTCTAGGAATCGAGGCATTTTAGTGTTTTTCTTCTTATTGTCTTTTCTACTTCTGACAACCTCTGCCAAAAGCAACCTTTAGAAAATGTTAACATGCTGTGGGTAGCAAACTGCTAATTTTGCACACGCTATTAGAGTGTCACACAGTTCTAACAAACTGGATGCTTTTTTATTTCCCCATTCTCACAAAAAGTTTGTACCAGCAGCAGCACATGTTCCAGTAACGTGCACTGCATGTGCGGTGAGGTGCTGAAGATTTTTAGGATAGTCTGATCTTTGCAACTTCTTTTTATATTTCTTCCAGAAATTAATAGTCTACCACTGCATAAAAAAGGAAGAGAGAAGGGGAAGGGGAAGAGGAAAGGGAAAGGGAAAGGAGGGAAAATGTGCTAATCTTTCGGGTAACTTGCTTAGCTATCTACAGTAAAATACTACTGGAAATATATTCTGCTTCATTGCCATCAGGCAGCTACACACTGATGTCCTGACTTGTCCTTGTTATCTTTTTTCTCAATACAAGCAAAGTAGCTTGTCTTGCTCTGGTTCTACTCAGTATAGCTGCTGCTGGGATTTAGTTACGCAAATCTTATAAGAAAGTGAAAACCAGCTTTTTTCTTAGACTGGCTGATCCAGTCTTCCTATTATATGTTCAAGGAAGGTTTGTATTGCCTAACTAGACATTTACTATTAAATTATCTACATCTGGCCTGGCTACTCTAAGTTGTCTTTACTCCCAATGAAGAGAAAAAGAGCATTTTTAAGCTGTGATTTATTTTGTCTTAGGTTAACAACTCCTTGCTGTTTTCAGTCTTGCCTTTGAAATATCTATTTCTTTCCAGTGATTATAAGCAATTTGCAATGACCATTTCAGATTATTAGACGACTGTTCTATAGATGCCTACATTCAGCCAGATGCATAAATCTCCTTAGGTAAAGGCTTACATTCTGCCCAGCACTTGAGTAGATCAAGTATTTCTGAATCATAGAATCATTAAGGTTGGAAGAGACCTCTAAGATCATCAAGTCCAACCATCAACCCAACACCACCATGACTCCTAAACCATGTCCTGAAGTGCCACGTCTACACGTTTTTTGAACACCTTCAGGGATGGTGACTCCACCACCTCTCTGGGCAGCCTGTTCCAATGCCTAACCACTCTTTCAGTAAAGAAATTCTTCCTAATATGCAACCTAAACCTCCCCTGGTGCAACTTGAGGCCATTTCCTCTCGTCCTATCGCTAGTTTCTTGGGAGAAGAGACCAGCAGCCACCTCGCTACAACCTCCTTTCAGGTAGTTGTAGAGAGCGAGAAGGTCTCCCCTCAGCCTCCTCTTCTCCAAGCTAAACAACGCCAGTTCCCTCAGCCACTCCTCATAAGACTTGTTTTCTAGACCCTTCGCCCTTTGTTGCCCTTCTCTGGACACGCTCCAGCACCTCAGTGTCCTTCTTGTACTGAGGGGCCCAAAACTGAACACAGTACTCGAGGTGTGGCCTCACCAGTGCCGAGTACAGGGGCACGATTACTTCCCTACTCCTGCTGGTCACGCTATTCCTAATACTAGTCAGGATGCCGTTGGCCTTCTTGGCCACCTGGGCACACTGCCGGCTCATGTTCAGCCGGCTGTCGACCAGCACCCCCAGGTCCTTTTCCGCTGGGCAGCTTTCCAGCCACTCTTCCCCAAGCCTGTAGCGTTGCACAGGGTTGTTGTGACCCAAGTGCAGGACCTGGCACTTGGCCTTGTTGAACCTCATACAGTTGGCCTCGGCCCATCGATCCAGCCTATCCAGATCCCTCTGCAGGGCTTTCCTTCCCTCGAGCAGATTGACACTCCCACCCAATTTGGTGTCATCCGCAAACTCACTGAGGGTACACTCAACCCCCTCAGCCAGATCATTGATAAAGATATTAAACAAGACTGGCCCCAATACGGAGCCCTGGGGAACATCACTTGTGACCGGCTGCCAACTGGATTTCACTCCATTCACCACAACTCTTTGGGCCCGGCCATCCAGCCAGTTTTTTACCCAGTGAAGAGTACACCTGTCCAAGCCATGAGCAGCCAGTTTCTCGAGGAGAATGCCGTGGGAGACAGTGTCAAAGGCTTTACTAAAGTCCAGTTAGATAATATCCACAGCCTTGCCCTCATCCACTAGGTGGGTCACCCGGTCATAGAAGGAGATCAGGTTGGTCAGGCAGGACGTGCCTTTCATGAAGCCATGCTGGCTGGGCCTGATCCCCAGGTTGTCCTCCACATGCCTGGTGAGCGCATTCAAGATGAAACGAATGAGCTCAGAATCCCAATGTTTTTAAATGATCTGTGTTGGGCTGGGTCTTACAAGCCTTAGGAAAGACATCTGGATTTTATCAACTAGATCTTCTGTTTTCCATAAGTATCAGATGCCCTTGACTCCACACACTATGGCAGGCAAAATTATGTTGTATTTCATACTCATTTTCTCCAGGGACAGTCTAGTCTCTTCCTTCTCCTAGGTTGGCCCCTCCTTCTCGCTATGCTGGCTACCTTCCAACAAAAGCAGAGAAAATTGACTCAGTCACATATTCATCCAGCCCTGGAATTCAAGAACCTATTCCTTAAGCATCTTAATTAGGTTCCTCTTCTGAGGCCTGCCTCTTTTCAAAGGATAAATGGTAAAGTGTGATAGCCCAGCCCCTATGGAGCTGGACATAAGGGAGCAATGACTGTGCAGAAATGGGGGACAGGGTGGAGCGGAAGCCCCACAGCTCTCGCCTGTTCAGACGCTGTCATCCTTGAGCATGTCCTCTCTTGATAGGGCTGCCTCTGCCACAACCCTCGCAGTTCTGAGGCCTAAAACTTATGTCAAGGGCCTAAAGACCCAGACATTTGAACCCAATTAAGGAAAAGAAAGCCTAAGGTAGGGAAGTGAAAGGAGAACTCCACCTACACCAAGTTAAAAACAAAACTAACTCATGATACGAAAAACATGGGAATTGAGCAGAAGTAAAAGTCTTCCAGAGCATAACTAATTCCTGCTTAGCCTAGTTAAATAGTAGTTAATTGCGACCCCTCAAGAAGAAGAGACAGGGAGGAGATGTTGCATCTGGGTAAAAGATAAGACGCCACCAAGGGCTTATCTGATGAGACCATAGAGCGACACAAAACATAAAAGACACAGACTAACGAGGAGGCTCTTTGGAGCTCCCTCTCAGCTGGTCTGAGATCCCTGAATCATTTACAACCGCGGATCCGTGTCTACAGGTCGCATTACCCTCCCTCTGTACCTGACTGGGGCGGGGAGGCTGCGTTGCGTGTTATTGCTTGTAAGCTTGCGTTGCGATAAAGGTGTATTTGCTTAAGGATTGTGAACCTGATAATAAACTGTTACCACGTAGTATCGGTGCATGACATAAAGGAAACCTAAAATTTTAACTTGGACACTTAAATTTATGTTGAAAGTGAATGATGTGAGAAAATCCAGTAGTTTACTAAATTTTGTTTCTGTTTTCTTGAAAAGATTTTCAAAGTATTTCCTCAGGTATATGTTAACAGCTTCTCCAGTGCACCAGTGATGATCTTTAAAAGCCAAGGATTTGGGGGAAAGAGAATAGTTTGGGTGTACTGGGGAGCCTCTGAGGAGCAGGATGCAGCTATGGAGGACTAGAGGTCCAGTAAAGACATGAGTTGATCCTAAACCCTCCACAGAGCCTTAGGATCTGCCCCCACTCCTGCCAGGAGGGTGGGTGGGTACAGATTTCTGTTCCAAGGTTTCCATCCCATGACTCACACCATCTGAGGCCCCAGCCCCTGGGTCAGTTGAGACCAGCCCAAGTCCTGGGCGGCAGCCCAGCCTCCAGCTCAGCCATCTGCATGGTGCCAGCCATCCCTGGTTGTGTCCCCCTCCCTCCCAAAGGGATAGAGTTTTTATTATTTGACACTTTCTGTATCAGACGGCTGCCAAAAGCCACCAAGGGCCTTGCGAGTCACACAGCCCCAGATCACTTCACTTCCTCTGTACCTCAGGCCAGTTAGCAGTTGTCACCAGGGTTTCCATCACCCTCTGATCTCCTGCCTCAAATGCAACACAAAAGTGTGAAGTTAGACACAATTGCATAACAAGTTTCATCTATTGCTTCCTTGTTTTTTCCAGCCCATCCTGAATTAATCTCGTCAAAGCTGGGCAGATGTAGTCAAGGTCTTGCTTATCTGAGACGTGCTTTTAGCTAGGCACTATCCCATGATATCTTGTGATCCTGAATGTCATCCAGTTATAAACAGCCTCTTGACAGTAACGAATTAAAGATCCATCTCTCCCTCCCCATTCCTGGACAGCAGGAAGAAAAGATATTATCCACATCAAAATCATAATTCTGCAGTCTCCAGTATTCAAGGGGATACAGTAAACACACTTATTACATGATTTACTCACAAAAAAAGACAGAAGTCTATATAGGTGTTGATAGAGAGGTAATGGTTTATATAAAAAATTGTTCTCCAGTCTCAATTTTCAGACGAGATATTTTTTTCTCTTACAAGATTGCCTTCAGGTTGAATAAATCCCTAAACTTCTTTATTTTTCCTTACAAATGTTTTTGACACTTACAAACATTTTGTATGCTGCTCAGTATTGCACATTTGCTGGAGGCTAAAAGTTACAACTTCTGTAAATTTTTACTATTATTAGGCACAAATCCAAGTCCCCAAAGTCTAGTACATCTGACCTTTGAAGAAGTTCAAATCTTATCTACCTTGAAACAATGCTGCTTTGGGCTGTCTCTGTTGGTATGGTCAGATGTTGCAAATGATCATGTTAACATGTTAGAAGAAATTCTCCACATAGCTAAAACATAGTGACGTACTGTGTAAAAAAATCACAGTCAACTGCAATGCAGCATAAAACAGACTGTGATCACGCCCATGCAAAAGCAAAAAGTAACCTGTTTCCTAAGCTCTGTTGTTACCCTCATCATTAAGTTTACTTGCCAGCACTAGATCCACACCAGGATGCAATGATAAAAGGGCTAAATATTCCACTTGAAGCAGCCTATAAAGATTCATGGAAAATAACAGCCGGAACGCGTGAAAGCTCTGCTATGTTTATCAAAATTACTCTGAAGGATTTCTGAGGATTACACAGGTTAAAGAATCTGCGACTGATTAGTCTTCTTGACTCTGAACTGATATAGGCAAATGTCAGAGGGTGGACAGAGGCTTTGGGTAGACTGTCCTCGGCCATGGACAGAACAAGAGTAGCAAGGGCCATAAGCAGCCTGCAGAGACTGGGAGTTGTCTTTTTCCTTCTGCCCTTGCTGGAGAAGCTCGAATGAAACACCATCAAAGGAATGGTTCTCTGTGTTCCTTCCTAAAGCCTCAACCTAATCCTGTGCAACCAGTTACTTAGGTAAATCTAATTACATGAGGTTTTGCACCGTTCAAGAATAATTTCTTTTAAATGTCGTGAACAGCTGCACTATTTTTTTTAACTCAGAGGCAAAGCTTTCAGAAAACATCTTATTCAGCACAGAAATAGACTTATGCAGAATACTGGATTTTAGGCTTATCTGCCACCACTTAGGTTGTCTCACTTGAAGTAATCTGCTTTCCAGTGTTTTCTTGTTTTCCTTGACATTACCCTTATTTATGCATAAACCCTAGTCTGTAGAAGCTTTCCTTGCTTACTGCTTCCTGTTTCATTTCACTTTTCCTTCTCTCACTGGTGCTAGCAGTTACCTAATAACAGTTTTAGAACAATCAATCAGCAGTCTGTGCAAGCAAATAACTTAACAAACACTTGAACCCTGTAATTGTGTTCTGACCTTGGTTTTACTAGAGGTTAGCGTGATAGATTCTTTGCAGCAATGCCATACTTCGTTGTTCTGTAAATGCAGTTCACCTGCCTAAGGTGAACTTTACTGCAGAGGAAAAATCAACTGCGGCCAAATAAAACCTAGCAGTATATGGAGGAGTCAGCGACGGCATAGGGAGTGTTGGCAAACAAGGCACAATATTGCCTAAACCAAAGAAAGCTTAAGGAGAGAAGTGTCTAAGGCAACTTGATAGGAGACTTGACAGTCCTCATGCTGACCCTGAAAGAATGTGAAAGGTTTTAAAATACCTCATTTTCCTCACTTCAGATTTTTGGAATATGAATGTAAGAAGATTATTAAGGGATTTGCAGTGAGATAATTTTTCACTCCAAAGCCCCTCTTCCACCCTGAACTTATGAATAAATGCTGTCTTCCCTCTAATTAAATAAACTAACAGAGTTGTTCACAGAGTGGTACGTGATTCAGGTGTGATTCTTACTGGGCAAATGACATTCAAAGTATAGAGATTTCCTACTACAATGTTATTAATACCACCACTTATTATGCAGCCCCATTAAGAAACATACACTATTTCTATGCTTTCCAGAGAATTATTTTGAGAGTGAAGACCAATTGGCTGAAGCACATGGACATTCTTTAGCTGTTTAAAATGAAGTAATTCTCCCTTGCTAGGAAATGGCATGGGATGACAGTTTTGAGTTATCATCAGAAGCTGTTCTAGGTTTTGAATGTGAATCATTCTGAGAGGAATATTGCAGACACTGTGTGCACGTGTGTGCGTGTGCGTGTGTGTGTGAGACCAACATGCTCAGAAGGCAGTAGTTGATAGTGGGCAGAGATGCAAAGGGAAGTGACAGCACCCCGTGCTCCTATGCGTGCCTGTCATGGTGAGGTACTGCCCATGCTATGCCTTGCCCAGACACTGAAAGACAAACTCGTACACTGTATGTGTCAAAACAGGTGTCACATGTGAGCACAAGCAAATATTTGGGGGAATAGAAGGGAACCACAAGGGTAATACTGGTCTCTCTGATTGACAGTAGTGTTGGTGCAACTGGGATTGAATTGTTGTCAAACCTCACAACAAAAAAAGAAAGATAGGATGAAATTCTTTCCAGCCTCACACGAGGCATCACAATAAGCATGGAGAAGATTGTTTAAAAGTGTTAGAAGGGAGCAATGGTATGATCAGTGGCAAATCCAATACAGCGGCAGCTTTCTGAGGAGAAGAGCAGTGAGATGGAACAGAACTGTGATGACTTTAAAAGACAAGTACAGAGGCAAGTAATCACAGGCAAGTAATCACTTCCCTAATCTTCTGCCCAGACTCACGGCCCACTGTGCAGTAGCCTTCCATCACGACAACAGCATGCCCCTGGCTCATGTCAATACAGTTGATGGAGAGGGTAACTGCTATTCCTCTGGTGATAAGGTGTCCTCTTTAGGGTTTACAGTTCTCCAGATTCAGGCTTGTTTAATTGATGCACGCAGGTCTAGTGATGTTATGGGATATCTTCTTATATTTCAGCCACCCTCCAGCTGCTGCTCTGGATGCCATCTCCCATAGGGTTAGTGTCATATCAGGCAGCCCTGTAAGAGTGTTTCACACAGCCTAGGAGATCTCTGGTAGCCTCAATCACCAACAGTTTGGGAGGAAAGCAGATGTTAGCCCTGTTGGGCTTGCGCTGGTGGCTGGCAGGAGGAGAGGAACACGACAGGGCGACTCTAAGAACAATGTTCAGTAGGCTGTGAAGTGAAAAAGGAGAGGAATGGTTTCTGATGAGATGTGGCACAAACGTATCAGTTAAATTTCAATCAGTTATAAAAGCATGTTCAAGCTATGAAGCTTGAATTATTGATAGATGACAAAAAACAGGGAGAAGGAGTTGAGAGAAGAACAGATGAAATGTGGTCAAACTTAAATTACCAGAATAAAGTTGCATGACCAGAATACTGGTCTTACCAGAAAACATGGCTGTTAATAAAGAAGAAAGCGTTTCTCCAGAAAAAACTTGAACATCTGGCACTGAAGATGTAACTAGTGTCAGAAGCATGGAAAGTCAGCAAATGCAGATGAGAAGACAGTGAAATGGCAAAATGAAGCCATTAGAAACTCGTTGGAGTATGCCATAAAAAGCTTGTTTCCTTTTGGTGATTTTCTGTAGCTGCAGACTTATTAATGAACAGAGAAACAACAAAAGCATAATGTATGATGTCCACAGCGCAGGTCCTCCCCATGCATTTTCTAAGGCTCTGTTTTTCAGGGGGGAAGTGCTGGTGGTTTTCATCTGAAGTGCTTCTTACCTAAGTTGAATGACATGGACTACAACATCTCATACAAACTTCCATTTCTCTGACAAAGCCCCTTTTCAGACATTCTCTAATTGCCAGTGGAGATTTTATTTAATAGGCTGCAGCACCAAGTGCGATGAAGCATCTCATTTCCCACTGTTGCATGCTAACACAAAACCAGAAGCAATGTACACTAAGTTATATCAGATAATTAGCATGCACTAATAGAAGTTAATCAAAATCAATAAGCACAATGCATGTAGCAAACAAATTCAATTCAAATGCAAACCTTTGAATTGAATTTTCACAGTAATGTAGTTCAAAATTATTAAATTCAATTAGTAATTCAGCATGATCTGCAGTCATATACCCCTCTTACTATAACCTGGCAGATATTTGAGCAAGATTTGATTCACATCTGGGAGTCTCATTGATGTGAAATATCGTACAGGCTTGATGCCAGATGTGAAATTATCCTTATTAGGTGTTTTTCTTTAACAATTGTGTTTTACCACAGTGATTAGACCAGATGGAGCATAAATCTTTTCTTCCCTTCTCTTTTTTTTTTTAACCTACATCCTTTCAAAATCCAGTTACCATAACAACTTGATTTCACTGTTTTTTTTAAATCATCTTCTTTTTATATCATACCTAGAACTTTTGTCTGGCTCACAAATGAATACAACTCATTTTTTAGTTAATTATTTGCTATCAAAAATCTGTCAACAACTAGTTTTTTCTTTTCTCCTTTTTTTTTGGTGGGGGAAGGGAGAAAAGGAGTAATGTCTTTTGTTTGGCACGTTTAGTATCAGCAATAAGTAGACAGAGTGGTAATATAAACCTTCTACAAAACAATAAAACAGAAGGACTCCCAGCAGAAAGCTTGAGAATCTCAAACCATACTTACACAGACTTCTAATGATATTTTTTAAAGGACATTTCTTTCCATGAAAATTAAATACTCCTGGTAATTTCACAACACCAGAGCTTTGTATCTATTTCCCTCTTTGTTTGAATGGGCCAATTCAAATCTTCCTTTATGATAACAACATAAAACCATATTGCAGTAAAATACCTTCCCTTCTGTCTCCTTTTTGTCTTGCTTAATATCTGTTTGACTTTGTCAGGGAGAAAAGAGAGACAGTGGGAGGTGTGATAAGTTAATATCTAGGAATAAAAAGGCGCTACCTAGCAACATTTCTCTGGAAACTAAATCTCATTTGTCAAGCAACTCTAAAACAGGGGCTACATTGCCCAGGGGATTGATAATGGCATACAGAGCTTTTCACGGCAAGTCACTAAAATATAAATGCAGCCCAGGTCAGTAGCAACTGAACACTGTTACCATCTGACAGCTGTTTAGTGGCCTGTAAGAAATGCCTTCTTAGTCTTCATCTGATTCCTAGTGGGAAGGTGGATGCATCCCAATTAGCATTAATTGGCTCCCTTATTGTAAGCTGCAGCAAGGCGGCCAAGGACCATGCAGAGTCGGGGAGCGGAGGGCTGGAGGGAGCATGCTGTGATCCACTAGGCCAGCTGTGTCTCTAGTTAAACTGGCCGCATTAACTACAGCATTCCCAACAGACTATTGTATAGCCCCTGTTTAAAAGCTGGGAGTGAAGGAGCCTCAACAGCATTCCTTTGATCCGCCTGTTTCAGTGTTTCACATCTCCCGTCCTTACAGCAGGTTTTTCCCTCTCGAATCTTACCAAAACCATCTTGTTTGAAAACTTAAGGGCTTTCTTTTTGTCCTTCTACCGGGAACCAATCCATCAAAGGAAGTTACCAGATTTCTCAGTCTTTTATCATTCTGTGTGCTTTCCCCTGGACACTCTCCAATTTGCCTACATACCTCGTAACGTACAAAGACCAAAACCAGACACGACTCTCCGAGGCCTTACCAATGCTAACTACAGGATAATTATTATTTCCCTTGCCATACATTAATGCTCCTCTAACACAGCTCAAGATATGTTTTTCTGCTCAGAATCTCATGTCAGCTCATGCTTTCTAGTCTGTGTAACATGGTGACCCTTGAACATGTGTGTTTCAAGTGGTCCAGAGGTGATTTCAGCTGGATCTCTAACCATGGAGGACAAGTCTTCAGGTGTTTCTGAATGGATAATCTGACTGACCTAAACACTCTTTAAGCTCTTCTTTCCTTGTTCTTCTACCTCTCTAGTAAAACATGCTTTGTTAATTACCAAATCACACTTCAGGTTTTGAGTACGAATAAGGCAAAGGAGGCACTGAATGTTTCTGCTCCTCCTGTAATTCACTCTCCTTCCCTGTTTTGCAATAAATCCTTTCCTTGCCTTTGTGTCCTACTTCTATGTTTATAAAAGTTTCCTTTTCATCTTGTACGTTCCTACTTCACTGAAGTAATGTTGTATTTTTATTATTTTGTACTCTGTTTTTCTGCCCACTTGCTTGTGCTATTTTTTGTACTTAGTACTATATCCTATTTCACTTTTTTGGTGATTCCTTTTCAAATGTCATTGAAGAGCTTTCTATACAGTCAGGAACAGACTATTGCTAAACTTCTCATGGGTTTTTTTGCAGGAAGATAGGTTGCTGTTGTGCACTTGGTAAAACCTATCCAAATAGCTCCACCTCTCCCATTCTTCTTAATCTCTTAGATCAGGGACAATTAACTAAATGTCTACAATTTAGGTGAGCTAAATGAGAGTTAGGAATTGAAAATCAGTTCAGTTACCAGAATATCTAGTCGAGTACCATTTGAAATGGTCTAAGTAACCTCTCCAGCCTCTGGTCACTACTCCAGAAGTGCACGGGACATCTGTAGATCTTGTGCAATATCTGCCAGCCCTATTGGGGTGTCTCTCAAATCCTAGGATGTCTTGAACAGTACCAGAAAGCTATAGCTTAATGTCACTCAAGTCCAATGGTATCCAAGGAGCTATCCACCTTATCCTAAAGCAGACATCTGTAGTTAACCTCATAGCACTTTGCACTTCTTTGACTATTTTGAGAAGCAGAGACTTCTTCATTCAAATATCTAGATGCAGATATCTAGTGCTGTTTGGACTGACATAGTCCCTAGCTGTCCTTCCAGAGGGTCATGGATATTCTGCAGGTGCTATGATACCTACCAGCCCTACGCAGGTGTCCCAGATACCTCAGGACATTTCAATGGTATTGCATAGCTGACTATGAATCACAGTGGAAAGATGAACCACACAGGATCATCTTTGAGGCCATCCAGAACTTACTAGCTTTAGTTCAGTGTGGTCTTGCAGATTTGGAATTAGGTGGTATTGTCTAAAGATGACAGGAGTGTTAAGAGCTGCGTGAGCCTCTTTAAATATAACAAAATGTCTAATGAGCCATGTCAGTAAAAAAAAAAAAAAAAAAAAAAAAAAAAGAAAAAAATGAATTCATACACTGATTGTTTGTACTTTACCTCTTGTTGCACCAGTACAGGTTCAACTCTTGTGATTTCTTTACAATCTGTCATTTCTCAGTGCACATTCAGAAATAATTCTCCATTCGTACTGCTTTCCTAAGCTGAAGTGCACAATTAAGTTTTGAGTTGTTTATTGGCACAGCTGTGTTAGGTTATGTGATAAAGCTCATCTACACACCCACAAAAGGAGCTCAGAGAGACCGTGGCAGGAGGGGACCCCAAATAGTACCCTGCGAGGCTACTCCCAGGCTTATCACAGGGGCCATCAGCCCATCAAAGGTGCATTCCCACAAGCCCAGAGGAGCACAGGGGCACAATGGCAGGCGGGAACCCAAATCAAGGATTCCTAAGGAAGGAATGCCTTGTCCCAGTCCCTCCCAGGGCTGTCCCATGAGAGCCATCAGCTCTGTGGTCCAAGTGTGGAGCCCATTGCTGTGAGTCATCAGAAGCAGCTCTCCAGATTGCCTTGCAGACTAAGGGGAGTTGCCAGCAACTGGGGAGACCGGGATCCAGAGGGCAGTTACTGGACAGACTGAATGTCTGGACACAGCTGCTGGAGGGATCCACTTGATCCACTTGTACATATGTACATATATATATTCTCACTAGTGCACGTCCATCCTGTCCAGCTGGAGAGGAGAACAGATGAGGACATTGGTGCTGCCTGTGTTCGCGTGGGTGCTCTGAGTGTCTATCTGTGATCTGTGTGGCTGGTGATGCATATATGTATATATGTGGCATATATGTGTGTGGTCTGTGTGCGTGTGCCTGCTGGGAATACATCTGCCTCGCTACTGGTTAGACTCAGAGACGTGGAGCAGCAGCATCCTCACCCCTCTCAGGCCGTCAGATCCTGCATGATACATTTTCCTCAAACAAACTAGTCCCTATATACAGTAATTTTAAGGCACTGGGAGGAATTCCAGTGTGACAAGCTGGCATAATCTCTGTGTGCACTCTTATACGCTCTGTGTTATCACCTCATTAAATGTCCTGTATGAGCTTCAGATTAGCTCCAGATTCTTCTTGTGGTGTCCGCCTGCCATGTGTGCTAGACTGCTCAAGTCACTAATCATCTAATGTGAGGAGGGGCTCACAGGGTGACAGACACCAAAAGCCTTTTAAAAACTTACTTTTTACCAGTAAATCTTGCCTGAAGAGGAACGATAAATAGCTCTAAAAATGAGACAAAATTGCTATTTGACTGTGTTACTCTTGTAACCTTAAGGCCTTATTACAGTATTGCATCTCTCAATGAAAGTCGCAAGGAGCTGATGGAAAATCCAGGCTGTTAACATTGGAAATGTTGGGGAAAATACCATACAATTCAGTACCAGAGCTTTTAGGGCTTTTATCCCATCAGCGGTGTCTTCTGTAAGACTGGTTTCTTCTAGATTTGCTGCAAGGACCTGCACAATTGAACACTGCAGCCAATCGCCTATTTTATGGTCAGCATGGACATGATGAAATATTCTTCCATCACAGCATGTTTGCTTGAAATGAGCTTTTAGCTTGGAAGAATGATACTCTGTCTCTCACTCTGAGATTCTTAAAAGGCTCAGGAAGCTCAAGGAAAGTGGCTTCAAAACCATCAATCTTCAGCCAGCCCGTGAAGTAGAGATGCATGCTTTGCACTGGAAGCAATCTCTTTCCTGGACATGGACAACACGGTTTGCTGTTTTGAAAACTTTATGCATATCAGCACTGGTTGCTAAAGAATTCTTTATGAGTGTCACATCATGTTGGTTTGACATGACTAAGTTTAGAGTACGCGTGATGCAGTGGATCTTCAGAGTTGTTCTCCTGATATGGGCTTCTAGGCAATTAAAGTGGCCATTTGCTGCTGCAGTCCCATCAGAACTGTCACTAGATCTTACTTCTCTCCAGCTGATGTGAGAGCTGCTGTACCTTCCCCTGCCATGTCACACAAACTGCAAGAGGGACACTGAGGCAATATGTCGATCACAGGACATGCAATGAGCAAACACACATGCTGTAAGCTCACAGTCTCTGTATTCTTACCTGGGAACAAAAAATAACAGGTTTTTGTGCTGATCTTTTTCATGAAAATCAAGATGATTGGGTAGTTCCATATTTAAAATGTTTGATTTTAGACATAGAACTATTTCTTCTGTTTTTGCCATTTAACTTTAACTTTTTCTTCAATAGTACATCAGTCTTGGCACATAAGCTGAGAACAGCATGGACTTCGCTGTCACTTTTCTCTGGGCTATTGTTGCGGTGCAGCAGGAGTCTCTGTGTCCCTTGAAGACAAGGCCTTGGCTCTGGAAAGGATAAATGATAACAGCTTTCTTGACTGTCTGACATTTTATTTCACTCTCTAATTGCATGGAAATTTCATGCTGCTTACTAGATATCACATTAGACAGGTTTCCCAAATCCTCTATATTTGCTAGCAACGCTGGCGTTTTTCACAAGTGCCAAAACTCTTGGCAGTATCTTTCCCATTGCCCACTGCTAATGTGCATAGCTAACCTAGAGGCTGCACACCCAGTGACAGTGAAATTGGCAGGAAGAGTGCACAATATTTGCAAAATTCACCATCTTGAGTCTTGGAATAAGCCAGCTGCTTTTTCTGAAATCAAAGATTCCCAAGTCCTTTGGCAGCAAAGAGGAAAAGCTGGTCTCAAGGAGCCGTAAGTTCTCCAAAATCTGTATTTTCTAGTCACTGCTTCTCCTTTTGTTCAGTATTGCTCTTGTGATCGAAGCACAGTAAGATCTGCAAGGTAATGCAGTGAGCTCCGAGTTCTCACTGCAGCGCTGGCCAAAGTCAGAGCTTGTCTGCTTGTTTCATTAACGCTAGTAGATGTTTCCATAGTTGCCATGCCATTCGCCTTCTATCCCTTACAACTACGTGGTCTTTTCCTGACACAGCGGAAAGTGAAACATTTTGGCCTCTTGTCAGACATGTTGAAATCATGTATTAAACGGTGGAGTAAAAACGATATTGCTAGTCACTGTGTGTCCCTGACAAATGCTCTCAGAAACCAAGCTGCAGTTATCAGTCACTCATGCGGACACACACGGTACAAAGTGGATTGCCTGCTGTGACTTGGGAGATAGCCAGAGCATATCTGAGCTCTCTCTAGTGCAGCATACCCAGTGTCACCATAGCCATGGATCAGTAAATGGTATGTTTTACATGTATAATCCCAAGAAAATGCTACTGCAGGGGTGTGGAGAGCTTAAATATCTGCCAAGCCAATGACAAAAAGACGTTTATCCTCCTCACCCCACTGAAAAGATTACTTGTAAAATAACTTTGTTTGACAGTAATAGATGATTGCCACTTTATTTAACTGGAAAGGTAAAGTTGGATAATTTTTTACATGATTCCAACCCCATTCTGTTCCTCCGAATGACTTTAATAAGGATATCGTATCTCTACCAATGAAAGAGAAACTTCCATTCATCACAGTTTTGCTGAGGGGAAAAGGAAAACATCATAAATGTGATGTCACAGATGGTAAACTTGGGAAAGGGTTGTTTAAACTAAGTATGACAAGCCACTTCGCTCTACATATTCTTGTAGGGTTTCCCCTGGGACAGCCTTCACATTTTTCTTGTTATATGTGCTTTGCCTCTTCCCATTATTATTCCTCCATAAAACACTTTATTTCTTTGCTTCCTGAGACTCTACCAAGGGACAAATCTTGAAGTGGGCTATGGAAGATATTTCGGACTACACAATCACACCTGTCTGACTTCTGACTTAGCTAGTATAAAACCAAAATTATTCACACAAGCATTCTTTATACTGAAGTACATTATCCAAACTTCAGAGGGAAGGATCTTGGTCCTTCAGCACCCACTATAGAGAATTCTGCTTTGAGGTTTGGAGGTGCCATTTTCACTCCCCAGATGGTAACAAAAAGAGCAGTTGTTAGAAAGGTACATTTTCTTCTCCCCTCCCCTCCTCTGCTCCAGTCATGCTATTCTGACCATTTCTTCTCAGTATCAAATATAATTTAGTCATACTAAGCCTGACCTGTCACAGATTCTTAATGCTTTTTCTATATACCTGCTAGACACTTGAACAAATTGCTCAAAAGCAAGACTAGTGACATTTGAAAGAAATGCCATTCAGTCATCAACAGATTCAAATTACGAATGATACTTGATATAGACACAGTATTTATTGTTTAAAATTTAACACATCTTCCTAAGCCCATAAAACACCTCTTACATTTAGGGGGAAAAGCCATTTCAAGCCCTTAATAAAAATCACATTTAGAGAAGCAGGTCTGAATTAATGTCATTAATATTTCAAAAATTAAATCCCTAAGTCTTTCAGATGCAGATTTTCAATGGACAAGCTATCTCTAAAAACAGTAGAAGAAAAACATATGTGTGTATGCATGTGTGTGCTTGCCTGTGCAAATGAATGATAAAGATATTGTCATGACTTTGTTAGAGAAAATTATATCACACTTCTTTCATGCACACCTGTTTTTATCAACTATTCATACATCCCTACAGCATGTTGACATGGCAGTTTCTTGCTTCATGGCAGACTGACATCCTTCTGTTTGCAAATAAGTAAAGAAACATTTTATACATAATTTTGAAATTGCTCAGTTATCACAGACTTGGAAGAAAGGAAACATTCTAGGTCAGTTCCCTTATTTTCTCCCAGGGCAAGGTTGTTGTAAAAAATCTACACACTACAGCTTTCACCAGCTCGACTTCTGCTGAAATAGAACTACCTGACCTTAAGTTACAACAGAAACTGTATCGTTAAGACTGATTAAGGGGTGACAATATTTGAGGGATAGTTCACAAATGCGTCCGGGTGATGTTGCAAGATTAAGGCCACAGCAGCTGAAGTGGCTGAGACAGCCCAGGGAATCTGTCTCTGTATACTTATGAATTCTGCTTGATTTTCTGAACTTTACCTCTGACCAAAACCTTCAGTGTGGATTAAATCTTCCATTTTATGGGCAAAAGCAGCCAGTGCCAGAGAGACTGAACAAGACCATTAACATTTGAATAACCTTGTCCTGATAAACAGGAGAGACTGGTAGCCCCATCAACTGTTAATAGCCTTCTGTCTAAACCCTGGCAGAGGTTGGAGAGAAAAAAATTGAGGTGTTCAGAGTATTAGGAACTGTTTTTTATGAAGAGATGGTCTCTTACATTTTGTTTAATATCTGGAAGATTTAGCAGGAGGCAAAGCAGCAGGCAGCCTGTACACCTCAAGGTCTTTTGTATTTCAGTAAGATCTGAAAGGCTTTCACTGATAGCATGGAAGCAGAGTCTATAGTTTCCAAATACCTGTATATTTTGAGCCTTTGCATTCATTAAACATTTAAAGACATTAATTTCCTGGGTTTTCCTAGTGCTTTTCCTTCTGCTTAGATCTAAGCTGTAAACCAGTAAGGCCCAAAGATATGCGTGAGCTATCAGTGAAACTCAGTGATGGTTGGCATTGGTCTTGGGGCAAACATCTGAGGTTCCAGGGAGGGAGCCTGACTCCCAGAGCTAAACCTGAGGAGCTGTACACGGTGATGATGACCACTCTTTCTATATTAACAATGGGCCAAATTAGGTGCTCAGCTGCCCTTTGAGTGCCTAAGTGCAATACTCAAACACTACTGAGATCTTTAAAACCAGCACTGAAATATTATCCCACCTGGTAAATCCCTATCTTGTGCTGGTGGACATTTACAAAATCACCTAGCTCGGCAACCTTGCATCCCGGGTTCACACTTCAGTTTTATCAGGATTCTCAAAATCAGACTAAAGAGCCCTGATTCTTTACTGAGGAAAAGGGAAAGAAGTTTGCTTGCAGCTTGGTAGGACACTCACCTGGGGTGTCATGCTCTAATTCCTGTACCAAGTACTATATAAATATTTCTGTAATGGAAACATTGAACAGAAGGAGCTGAAGATAATCCCACCCAATAGCACCCATAGACCAAAGATAGGACATCTATCTGGTACACAGGACAGCAGTCTTTAAACTCATGGTCCAAATACAAAAAGGAAAAATAGAGATTTGAAGTCAAGTCTCCAAACGTCAAGGACAGTCCTCCCCTAAGCATAAGTGCGTTATTGGATCTATGGATTCTACGTTTCCTTTCGGAAAAGACCATCTTGACTTTTAAAGCAAGGAAATAATTAAATATTTAGCATAGTGAGTGAAGACTGATGATTTCCTTCAGTCTGGAGTTCACAGGCTATTCCTCAGAGTTCTTTATTAGCTATTTTACATGGGTCCCTACTTAGAATGATGTTTTGTCCTGTTGGGGACATTCCACTGGCTTATAACAGGAGCCTGAAGAGCTTAATGAGAAATTAACAAAAGAAGATATTTCCACTAGACTGTGACTTAAATATCATCAGTTTGACTACTAGCTTTGACAGAGATTTATTGCATGATCTCAAAAAAAAAAAAAAATCTCTTTTCAATTCATTCACTACCTGGTAAAAGCTGTCAATAAGCAGGGTCACAGCAAGACTGGGGCAAAATCAGTACTCCAAGCTGATGCAGGTTTTGCCCTTTTATCACCATTGACAAACATAAGGGGTGCAGTTTCACAAGAGGATGAGCCAAAAGCAGTGTAATAGTGAGTGAAAATATCCCAAGATGATATAGCACTCCTATCAGAAAAGTCTGGGTTGAGGTGTTGCAGTCTCCCACTCTTGTGTAAGGAGAATGTTTGTAATTGGGCAGATCACATCTCAGTGGCATGCCATATACGTCAGTCTAATGCAAATAAGAGAAAGTCCCCATGAGAAGCACTGACATCAAGAAAAACAGACCTAGGTTGAGTTAGCTTTGGTGGTTACCTGTTTTGAGGGAGCAATTCAAAAATAACCCAAGTTTAGGACCTTCTTTCAGGAGGTATGATTTAGCAAGAATGAAACTGGAACAAAACAGTGGAGTGTCAGAAGGCATTTATTACTCCATAGTAGTTTGCAGGAAGCAAGGGCAAGACACTCTTTAAAAGTCCTCAGCAGAGACTTGGAGATTTTGTAGTTAAGGGAGGGAAGTTTCTAGCTTAAAGGACAACACCAGGGAAAATGCAGAAGAAGTTGACAAAGAGGTGACTGAGGAGTGAAATTTAATAGATTTAACACAGATGAAGTGGGATTAGATGGCAGATCCCGAAGATTTGCTTACTTTCCTATGACTAAGATTAGAAATACTGGCAACCCAGTTCCAGTGGTCTTAGTAAGATCACCANAATGAAATATCACTGCATAGTAATACAGCAAAAGGTGAGTGATTCACAGTGAAAAATTTGGTTGAAATTTTTCTGCTTTTTTTCTTGGTGTTGAAGAATAGATTGCATAACAAGCCTCGGGTTTATTGTCTTTCAAAATTACTCATGAATTTGTTTTGGACTTCAGAGCCTTTGAATATCAGCTTTTGATATTTTTTGTCCAATAGACAGGGAGAGGAAAGGTTTTGCTTATGTTTCAGTGAGGTAGAGTGAGGCATAAGAAGCTTCTTGTTACTTGTTACTGTGAACATATTTTATTTTCCATATGGGACTTGGGGAAGAAAAACTTGTAATTAGACATGAAACAGCTGACAACTCCATAGTCAGCCTGTTGTTTTTTATGAATGAGAC
>WAAD01018420.1:110994-121204 GCA_013389945.1 Fregata magnificens | reverse complement strand
GTCTTAGTAAGATCACCAGGTCTGCACCAAGCATAAATTATGTTGAAATCTAGACCTTGGTCTCCTAATTAGATCAAGAAAGTAAGTAGCAGATGGAAAAATTAAAGAAAGAACACGGAGGAATTAGGAGCCTATGAGGCAGACAGTTTGTTGCAAAAATAAATGTGCTTTCACATTACTGTACATAGCCTAACTGGAGCATTTATAAATGATTTTGTGTTACATTTTCTTAAGAAATCCCATTGGCTCCATTTAGAATATTTTAAAAGTGTTTTTACTTGTTCTCTGGACATGTATATGTGATATGATTTCANGAAGACTCAAAACAAGTGAGTTAAGATTATGAGACCAGATCTTGCTAAAAAGTACCAAGAATGAACATAAGAGGGGGTAGAGTAGGCAATAATGGTGGGTAGAAGTCTGGGCTATTGGGAAAGCAGCATTGACCATATCTTACCAACTAATACAAGAAGACCAGAGACCAATACCTGGGCCAATGGCATCAGCTGGTTTGCATCCACCCTCCTTAAGCACATTTGTCTTAGTGAAAGTTAAATTGAGTGGCAGGGAACAGAACGAGGGAACAAGCTGTGGATGATCTTAGGCCAGTTGCTTGAAATGACTGCCTTGTCCTCTTGCTTTGCAATAGAAGTGTCTCCTTTAGATCATAACTGGAAGATACAGGGCATAAGAAGTTCTGAGAAGGAAGCCTCAAAATGAAAATGTTCTTTTTCTTGTACCTGAGAGAGTAAAAATTATCTGTAAATGAACATTGTAAACAAGAACTTTGCTTAGTTCTTAAACAGAGAGCAATAATGTAAAAATTAATCTGTCATGTCGGGAGTGGGGTTGTGGTAGTTTTGCACTTCTATGGCAGCCTTCACTGAAAACCTATTCTGGGTATTTGTAAGCAACCATTTTTGGAAACAAAATACTCGGGGTGGGGGAGAAAACTGAAGGTAACTCAATATGAAAAATTCTAGTTGAGAGTTGGCTGCTGAGACCGGTTTCTCATGTCTAAAGCCTACAAGTCCTAGGTTATGACCCTGCCTCAGAAAGTTATGCCGTCTATAAGGTTTTATCAGCTCTTTCCATTTTTTTCCATCCCTCTATCCCTTCCTATGTATACCATTCCTTTCGTCAACCTCTCTAGTGAATAGGAGGGTGAGCAAAGAAATGGCAGAGCCTGGACATTTCTTTCCACCATGCACTGTACAGCACTGCTAGTATAACTCCACACAGAGCACAACAAGGAAATGCAATTCCTCAAACACAAATAAATGAGGATGATTATTGCCAAGGAAGCTCTGAATGTGAAAAACTTTTAAAATTATTTCCCTGTGTGGATTCTATTAGTGACCAGTAAAGATGGCATAGCTTAGCCCACTTTAAAAGTGCCACAACATAAAAAAAAGGATGGACTAGAATGTGCTGGAATAGAAATATCTGCCTCATCTTTGCAGTAGTGTTAACCAGCTGACATAGGGTGTCCACATGGAGACATGTGAACTAGCTAGTGAGCTGGAAATAGACCATCCTTTAGGTGAATCCAGTCTCTCTGACAGAGCAGATTTGTATTGTAGCTGTTTACAATATTTACAATTCATATTATGTAGGCCAGTGCAAATTGTAAAGCACATCTTGTACAATCAAGCTGTAATCAAAATTTACTTCCACAGACAATCTAAGCATTTCAGCTAAGAATACACTTTTTGGAGTGTTCTTGATAGTAAATTCTAAGCATTAAATTACCTTTCATAAAATGGTGTTGATTATGCTTATATCCTAATTTAATTAATATTCATAGGAAGTCTTTTTCATCGTTTGCTCAGCTATGATATCCAATCATTTCACATTGATACACATTTTACCTTGTACTTTATAATTTGGCAAGGCTAGCAGGATTAAGTAGTCCATCTAACAAGGAGGTAGGTGTACTCTTCATTTCTCTATCACAGAAGCATTAAAAAAGAATTAATACAAAACCAGCAAAAAAGGAAGAGAGACCTTTGAATGTAAAACAATGTAAGAAACATTCCTGAAATGGTATAGTTATGATACTGTACTGATTTTGAGAATGAAATATTTTAATGAAATAAATGACAAGACTCAACTGTCTTGTACTGCAAGATCATGCATTGAAACACTTGTGTAAATGAGTATATTATGGTTATACATAGCTATTTTAATCCTCATATTCATTTCAAACATATGCCTTCAGACTGGAAAAAACTATTCCTTCAGTGGCTTAGTCTCAGACGTGTACTCAAAGCAACATTTTTTTGCCCTTATTATAAATTCTCAATATCTAATACATTCACCAGGTTGTAACCAGTTTTATTTTGTATTTTAATGTTCAGCACCAGTCATAACAGTTTGATTTGGTATTCAAACAGCAGCCACACATTCCCCTTGGGATTCCATTGTTGGTTAATATTAATGTTCCCTTAAAATGAAGTAATACCCAACTGTCTTCACATTTATTCAATGTGAAAGCCTAGCCTTCCAAAAGATAGGTCACACTGATGTGACGCTATATCTTTTTGTCCTTAGGGTTTGGAGGCTGAACCTTAGAGCTGCCAGACAGATTCGGGAAATTTGATCTCACTGCTTAAGCCTGTGAGCCGCAGGATGCTCATCATCTGAGCAGGCAGGAATTCACCTACGCAGGTCAGCTGGTAGGAGCCCATGTGAATGAGAACGCTGATCATTAATGTCATCCCAGAGGTGTGAGTGTCTTCCGTGCTGACAGAAATAGATTCCAGTAGCACCAAGAGCGTACCTTACTGATGGGAGAACTGCAATTTGTAGCATGTCACAGGAGCAGCAAGGCAGGTTTAAATCAAATACAGTGGTGTCTGATTATTTGATAAAATAACTACTGAAACAAAACACAAAATTATCACATGCTCTGGATGCCAAAATAAATTTAAAGAAAATCAGACTGATTCATGAGTTGCACATACTGTAAAAAATGGTTTAAATGAATAGTTTTTACCTCATATAGCAGTTTGTAAAAGTGATAGATGAGCATGGCAAGAGCAAAGGAGGTTTGATACCAGCTGATCCATTGCTTGATTGTATTATGACTAAAGTTCGAATAACATTCTTCACTGATCGGATCAGTTCAAAGACTTATTTCCATATCAGAGAAACAGAAAGAGCTCAGAATCAGGGGTGACGCACCTACACAGGACCTTTCTTCTGAAAGAATTCTGGGTGCTTTTTCAGGTATATACAAGCACATTAAGAAGGAAAAGAGATAACAGATTTTGTTCTCCCTTCTGAGATTCACAGTGACAAGGAATTATCCCACTGGCCACTAGTAATAAATAACTTCAGGGTGACCCAGAGGACATACTAGGACATACAAATGTCAGCATTCTCTCAGCCAACATCAGTTTGGCTGAGGAATCAACACAGATAGAGCGCCACTGAGGATTCAGTGATATGCAGTCACAACCCGTATGCTTCTCACCATCCAGCACTGTCGCCAGGAGTGTGACATATCCAGAGAAGGAGGAGAAACAGAGGCAGTTCATTAACAAACAGATAATACTCTCTCAGGTATTCTGTGGCTAAGGTCACAGGCACAGTATAATTTTTAACACAAAGAAGTTTACTCCATTATTATTTTATGTTCTTGTCTAATAGAAAAGCAATGACTACAGCAAAGTTCCATTTCTAGTTGTCCTACATTTGTTAACACAGAGGAATGCCAGTCGATTGCTTCTTAGAGTGTCATGTTTCACTTAAGAAGAGCTTAGATTAAAACAGAGATTACATACAGGTATTATAAATAGCATATATTCCAGTGAAGTATCTCCTAAAAAAAAAAGCATTCCAAAGGACTCTATGAAGCTTGAAGAAGACCTCACCATGTCAGCCAAACTTCTGGAGGAAATGCTTAGACATGTCAGTGAACAAAAACATAGAAAACTCAAGTGTAGACAAGAACTGTAACACTAAAGGGCAGCATTCTGCCTTCAGCCTTCGAAGATGAGCATTTTCTCTGCTTTACCTAATGCCATCTGTACAGAATATGGCATAATTCCAAAACTTGAGATCTACTGCCCAGAAGGCAAGTAGAAATTTGAATTGTAGATTGGAGTTAAGTACTAGGCTAATTCTTCTGAGAACTCATGTTCAAAATGTACATCAGAGCATCCAGTGGGGATCTGCACATTTAATAAAACCATCTAGTCACACACACAAGACCTGCAAATACAAGACATATAGTGACCAATCTTGAACCCAACTATCTTATTAAAGGACTCTGCTTGCTTGCCATGTGTAGTATTAGAACATAGTTTTATTTAGTAGGCAATCTTTTATACATTGACCAGTCTTGGCTGGACTTTCAGTTTGAATTCCAGTAATAGTGATTTCAAAATGGAAATACCTAGCAGCACAATGATCAGGTAAGCGGGTTGCTGAAGATGTATGAACATCTTTAAACTATAATTGTTCAGAATGTGCTAAGCTTTATTGGCCATTTACAGTACTATCTACCTTTGTCAGGTATTTTATGGCATAATTTCTTTCTCCCAAATGACTTCTTTCAATTAAGTGCTACTGGCATTTTTTTTTCTGGACCTCACTGCTTCTGCAGTAATATTTTCTCACAGTGATGGATACAGATTGCACTGTGGGAATATTACCAGTACAAAAACTGACCGATAATTACTATTATCCGAACAGCATGACTGTATACAACTCTACCAGATCACAGTACATTTGCTCTGTAGAAGCGAGGATGAAAAGCCATTCATGTTGTTCCACTTGCTCACATGGCTTGCATTGATGAAAATATCAACATGAGGGTTTCAAGTTCATCAGGGTCTTTTATGGCAATCTCCTGACTTCTTTCAAAGCAGTAATGGAGTTTCTGACTCTTAATATTCAAAGATAGAGGAGCCTCAATTTTATTGTGATGTCATAAAAAAATGTGCTGTTCTAAGTCATCTGAAAAAGCCCAGAAAATGGCCATCTCATTCATCTTTTGCATTCTTCAGAGCTTATATTTTATAGTCATAGGACTACAAAGGGCATCTCCATTGCCCTAGGGACATACACAAACTGTCTACACTATAATTCCCTGTGTACTGAGCTACTAAGGAGTTACCACTGGAGTTTCACCCAAATACTGACTTTTCAAGAGAAAACTGGGTGTTGTCTCTTGGAGTCGACAGTGTTTGTGCTGTCTAGACTGGTATGATTTTCCCCTAGGAGTAGAACAAGCAACAGCTAAACCTCAATATCCTCTTTCCTGGGCAATCTTATATGCCATCTGTTCGTATAGTCAGAGCAAAAACAAAAGTGCCAGCAAACCTTTGTGTGGATATCACCCTGCTCAGTTCCTAACAAAGCACCCAGTTCTCGGTGTGTTTACCCAAGGATGGCAGCCTCTTTTTTTTTTCCCCTCTGTGTGCGTGTGTGCGCGTGCACATATGCTGGGTTGGCCTCACAGACATCAACTCTCTGCATCAGAGGTGCCTTCTCAAAGTCAAGCTCCAGGCTGGTGGCCAGATGTGCCACCTAAATCATACTCAATAGGAATCACACGCTGCCTACAATTTTCCAGCCACGCAAAAAAAGGAACGGTGCTGCCCAGACATTTCCCTACAATGCAGGTGTAAAGATTTAAGAGCAAAACCAGGGCTGCACAGGGAAAGGAATTAACTTGGGTGGAGAATTCTTCATGGTTTTCTTAGGAAGGGGCCACAATAGCTAATTTATTTTAACGTGGTTATGTTATTATTGAAAGAAAATATAAGCTTCACTCATTCCCATCTTTGTCATATTTATTGCTCACACAAAAGTTGCACAAAAACCACTAGTTATAACGTCTAACAGTTAATAATTTTGAACTGAATTTGTAAAAAAAAAAACCCTCAGAAACAATACTGATTTGAGGATTTGAAAGAAAAAAGCATTTATTCAAGCACTGTACAAAAGAGTTTGCTGATAGCATCAGCTGGTATGGCACATCAATGACCACTAGCTTTTACGTCTGCTTTGCCAAATGGACTTTGTGATAACACAATTCTCCTCTACGCAATTACTAGAAGAGGAAATGAGTGCTCCTTTTTTGAGATTTACCTTTCTGAATAAAATATTGTTCATCATACTAGTGGCCCTCCTGGTATGAAAACATGAATTTATATTTAGTAGGACAAGCATTTTGAGTGTACAAAACTGATTTCTTATGTGAATATTAACCAAAACCCTAACTACAGAAACTGTCTCTAAGGCAAATTGCTTCAGCAACCTGAACCGAGTTTTCTTCAAATTCTCATTGCTGTTACTATTAGCAACACAGCAAACAATTTCAGTGGCATATCAGTGTAATCGAAAACAGGCTAGGGGTGTAGGTGTATATTTATCTAGCTTGCTAAGTACCCATCCAAATGAAAGGGGAAATACGGCTGATAAGCTTTTATTGTTTAGTTAAATGAGACACTCTTGCATGGTATTTTTAGCATATTCTCCCCCTTCCCTTCCTCTCCTCAGTGAGAATGTCTAACCTCCACTGAGCTGCATTTCTTTTCCAATTTCCAATTCATTTGCCACATACCTTATAACATAATTTGTTCATTTAGGATAATGTTAATGGCACCTAATGCGATAACATCCCACCATGCAAACTATTACTGCCAAATAAAAAAGGGCCAGCTGGCCCCTGCTTGTCCATGCTACCTAACTGCCAGGTCATTCTTTAATTTGTTTTTTACTATTCTCCCTACAATAAAAATCTCTTATAGAGGAGGGTAGTGCTCAGCAGTATGGTGTGGGCTAGTCTGTGGCACCTGGACACAAAGCCTGAGGTTATCCCTTGGATAACTTCTTTAGTAATAAAGGCATAGCCATATTGGCTCAGAGTCTCTTTAACTTAAGTGAAGGTATATTTAATTTTTAAGTGCCTGGGCTTGCAAGGAGGACCAGTGCTGCTAAATAATGCCTAACTATTGCCTAATTCCACTATGTAGGTGCTCTTAAGGACTTTCAGGGTGTCAGTCGAGTCAGTCACTTTAAGAAAAGAAGGCAGATATCGCAAAGGGGAGCAATTTTGCCAAAGTGTTGGGCTAGGAAAATTATCTTATCAGTTACATTCTAGAAAGTTTGTATTTGAGAGCAATGGGAAAAGTATCATTACACTGACAAGAGTCAGAGTAAATCTGGATTTTAATATTAGCTGTGTGGACAGAGAGAAAAAGACCTTTTAGACATATTACAGAGAAATAATCTGCAAATTTCCTCCATACTCTGGTTTTGTGGATGTAGTGGCAGGCAAGGCAGTGATGTTTCCCTGCTATTCCCTGCTATTTCAACAGTGACAGCCCCTTAGTAAAGGACTGGAAGGCCTTTTTCCCTGTGTTGAGCTCAAGCTGACAGACAGACATTCACAAGGAGATGTGAGAAAGACAAGCTGGAGTTTGAGATGAGGCAGGGAAAAGCAATTTGAATAGGGTAGGATCTGTGAACTATCAAGGTTGAAAGAGAAGCTCCATGTGAGCTTGTGGATTCTGCTTCTTGAAGATAAGACGAATGTGGGCAAGCCAAAGAGAAACCCCTGAGAAACAGTCACCAAAAGCTGAGGGTTCAGGAGACCCCACCAAGGAATGCAATTGCTCAAGAAACAATTTGAACCCTGGAAGCCATCCAGGAGAACAAAGAGAGGAATAACATAGTGAAGGACAAAATTTCTGGTCTGGACCGCTTCAAGGGTAAATGAGAGTTAGGACGGGAATGGAGCATTGCTTCTGTAATCTGTGTGAAAAAGAGTTTTGGTGAAAGTAGTATCTGTCAGGGCCCCGAGTACACTAACAGGTCTTAATGGCCCTGACTGTCTTAACCTGGTCCAAGGCTTAAACTCTGTCCCTGACCGTCCTCTCCCCCTGCCTGTGGCCCAGAAGTTCCATGTAAGTTCATGCCTGGGCATCCAGACCTGCCCTGAGCTATGCTGTAGGTAGGCCAGTCTCCAGTCTTGTCTTCTGCTGTTCCTGACTGGATGTCCTAGACAGCCTCAAGGCCTGACTTGTTACTTTACCTTGACTGAAGAAGTGATATTCATCTCTTGCTCTCATTTGACTTTTAAATATAACTAGCAATGAAAGGATAATTCTGCATCTCTATTGCAGATTGGCACAGGTATCCTGAGTCTTCATTGCTTCTGGTGCAGTCACCCAGAAACTGAACCAAGGTGCATTTGATTAAAAAAAAAAAAAAAAAAAAAAAACCAAAACCATGCACTTTTGAATAAGAAGGAACAAGTATTCCTGTTTGGTTATCAAGGCACAGGCAGGACATTGTGACAGTTCTTTCAGAGGCAGACATAGTTGTGCCAATGTTATGCTCCTAAAACAAGTGCTCAAAGATTTACAGCTTGAATCCGTATAGAAACTGAAGCTGGCTTAGAGCATACGAAGCTGACTGCTATGCCGAATACCCCACTGTAAATACTAACCCAGCACTCCACAAGCTATACTATGTGTTTGTGAGCTTGCAGGTAAAGTTTAAGTTGTTGATTTTGACTAACAGAGCCATAAATTAGTTCAGGACCTCATAGGCTCCGTGTTCACCAGCCCAGATAAATAAACTGCCAACAGCCTGTTCGACAGGCAGTCCTTTAAAATGACTTTATTTTCAAGTAAGAAAAAAAGCATTAACCCTTGGCTGAGCCAGGAAAGAGCAAAGCCTGCTGCTCCTGGTAGTCCTTGTAAGTCTTATTTCACACATTAGACTTCTCTGGGAAAACCAGAGTGCAGCTAAGGGGCTACTTACATCTTTCAGCTGGGAATAATTTTAGCTGATCCCTGGCACCTTAATGATTTTTTAAGCAAACAGTGCAAAGGCAGCTGCTTTTGTGGATTTTTATATACTATTGCAGAACTCCTCCATCCTCTCCATCACAGTTCACCTCTCCATGAAACAAAAGACTCTTCAACAGCCATAAGTCTTGTGATTTCATGAGATAAGGCAGCAATTATTTCTGTAGTCCAGCAGCAGAGACAGGCTATAAATACAGCACTGCAGTCATTTTTATCATGGCAGTACTAGTCAGAATAAGCAGAGCAATCCTCAGCAGATGCTACTTGAGAGTTTCAACTGCCCAGGTGACAATGAGGCACTCTTTTAATGTTTCACTGTGCTCTTCTGGAAGAAGCTCTTGGCTCAGACAACAGTAACTGTCATCCTCAAACTCACGTCCTTTGAAAATACCTGTGTGAAAAATTCTTGTATTGTCTGTATTTGTCTGTAAACGTAAAGTCTGCATTTTCAAGAGTTAAAGCATTAAAAAATATGCACGCAATATGTCTGCATAGGCAGCTTACCTTTGCCTGCTCTGAAGGGTTTTGCTACCCAACAAACACACTTAAGGTGGCTATGATCACTCCGAACCCACACGAGTCAACAGTAATAATTGGCTAATACGGAGATGGGTTGCTCTCTTTTTAAGTGGTGGATATTGAATTCTTGCTCTGTAGGAGAATGGGAACATTTATTCCCTCAAAGATATACTTTAAGTTTTGGTCTTGGCACACCCACCTGGGAATGTAATGGAGGGTTGGCAGAAGTCCTCTACCACAGCAAATTTAAGGGCCGTTGCCACTGCACAGATTTTCCTCAAGTTGAAGGGGTATCACCGCATCAAGCTATTTTCATTTGCTTACTTGAAATGAACCTGATGTGTTTTGCAATAGATCCCCAAACCAGTCAGCTCGCTGGTTCACTGTGGATGACGTTGGCTGAACCATAATAAATAGTTTTGATAATGATGTCAGTGGAGTTGAAGCAGTTCAAAGTACAAGGAGGTGGTGTAGGGACAGATGAAAAAAAAGAAAGGGGAACAACAGTCTTGAAGCATCAGCTGAGAATAAGAATTGTTCTTCAAGCTCAGCAAATATTTCAAGAAGAGATCAGCCTTAGCTCATTCCTGCTTTTGAGAATGATGGACTTCCAGGAAGCCCAAAGAGTCAATTCTCCAGCCAATACAGAAGACGGAGCAGGTCAGTCTGTCGGCTCCTAGGACCAGGGTAATCTGACAGCACAACTTTGACATGTCACAGGTGGTTATATATTCTACTTTTTCCACCCTTCTGCAGTATTTTGTCAGTCTGGTGAGCCAGGTTATATGTCAAATTGATGTCATACTTAGCCCTGTAAATCACTACAAAATCAGATGTACTGTCTGCATTTGGGATCTAGT